>NSJW01000762.1:0-285574 GCA_019955255.1 Castanospermum australe
GATAACCTATGAAGGCGTCATAGAAGAACCCCCTTCGGTGATTAAAAAATAAAATAAAAATTAAAATACCTCCTAGATAAGCCCAATTGTTTTTAGATCTTTTTCACCTTTAAAAGTGGTATATAAATGTTCAAATTGGTCTTGAGAATAGTTATATATGAATTTTTTAAATATTTTTACAACCAAATCAACAAGCCTTTTTAAGTATTCTGCTGACAAATTTATTGGATTGTGAACACATATAGCGTGGCAATCTAATTGCATTTATTATATAAACTTAGCTCAACTAACATGCGTTTGGTGTGCAAATAGAAATGATTTGAGTTCTTTAAATATCATATTCAGGATTTGAATCCTAATAGATATGAATGAAACATACGTTGTTGGTAGACCCCTCTCAAAGGACAAAACTGAAAGTCGAGAGATTAGTCATTTACGTTTCGAGTAGGGAATACTCTGAGTGCAACAAAAAAAAAACTTAGCTCACAAAAACATAGGAGGTCATAGCTTTAAAGTGGGGAAAGTGATGATAATTCATAAATTCTCATGTGGGTGGTACACACTCCACCAACCGTTTCATCTCCATCAAGCCTTGCTACCTCACCAAGTACTTGCAGTATTACCCATAGCGATGTTAACGATGTGTGGGTAGAATTCGAATACAATCATAGCAAAGCCACCCTAGCATAACTCAAACGATTTTTATTTTATAAACTAAATTACCAAATTGATCTTCAAAAGATTTTATTGACTTCACATTAATTTTTAAGAGATTTTAATCTTATCGTAATTTTTGACAAATCTTTTTGTTATTCAAGTTAGTCCCTATTTAGAGACTAATATAATTGACTTTTAAATATTTTTTAAATTAACTTGAATAACGAAATGATTTATTATGGATTACAAATGATATTAAAGTCTCTTAAGGATTAATGTAAAATCGATAAAATCTTTCAAGGACCAATTTAGTGATTTAATATTTTTTTTTGCTTCTCTATGTCTACATGAAAATCAAAGAATTGTTAGGTACATGAATAACAAATTCATAACTAAACAATGCAACTGGATAGAACAAGGCAATGGAGAACGAGGAACATCGTATCACAAAAAGAGAAGAAGAAATAGAGACGTGTTTGAATTTGAACTTTGAACAAGAGCAGTCACCAACGTGATTTTTTAGAAGTTTAGAAGTTAAATTAGTGCAAGAAGACACTCAAAAGACCAAGGTGCTAAAGGTGCTAAAAATCGAACCGATCATTGAACCGATCGAGGTATTAATTCAAGGTTTAACTGTGGTCAAACCGTGATCGAACCATAATATAATTAAATATATATTTATATGTATATATAAATATAAGTATATTTATATATTAATAAAGTAAATAAAAATTCTAAAAATACAATATAAATCAAAAATAAAATTATTTGAAACATAAAAAAAACAGTGTCATAAAATAAAAAAAATATTACACTCATATAGCAACACAACATTAATCCACATATCAATATATCATGGCAAATTAACCAAAATAAACATAATTTATAATTTACAATCCATATATTATAAACATTAATAGTGATAATATTTATTTCATCTGACCTTTTATCTCAAGTTCGGATTAAGAATCATTTGTTGGAAGTACCTACTTTATATTAAATATATAATAAAGCCATTTTATACAATGAAAGCATAACTGGTTCAGTGGCAAAGTTACTGACTGCATTCTTCTGTACTCGTGTTCGATTCCTCCCGAAGCCGTTTTTGTTAAATTTGTGAAATTGAACGTCTGAACCGGTCACAAGGCTGGACCGGACCAGCTAATAGTCTGGTTCCCGATTGAACCGGTCCGACCGGCCAGTCCGGTCCGATTTTTCAGAAACTTACAAAAGACCAAAGGAACCAGCACGGAGACTATTATAAGCCCCATAAAAAAGTATATGAGAAATTTTGAACTGGGTGGTTCTGGCTCACCACTTTTGATTGATTCAAGGTTTTGATTGGTTTTGACTGATTGAACCATCAAAGTGGTTTTGGGGTTAAACCCTAACCAGTATGAGGTTTGGTTAGCGGTCCAACCAAACCGACTTTCAAAACAATGGGTTTTCTAAAGCAGGCTAGCCTAACTAGCAAAAGCATACTAATAATTTTTTTGTAATAAAAAATAATAGTAAGGATATGTTATTCCAAAAACAGTTCAAACACTAGTGGCATACTTGAGATCACGTAGAGGTAAGTAGAGGTCTACCCAAAACATCACCTCTAATGATTTGATTTCTCCTATAATGGAGACTACTATACTAGCCCTCATTAATGGGGGTCACCCTAGTGAGAGATGACCGCTAAGTAGGATTACCAGTCCAATAAGAGATTCAACCCCTAACACATGCAAAATGCTAAGTCTTATCAAAATTCCTTCAATCAATTGAGCCACCTATGTTGGCAAGGCCTACTAGTTTTGTTTTGTTATAACAAGATATTCAAAAGGAATTTCAAATTTTTAAAGAATTTCAAATACCAGGAAATTTAATTATAGCAACTGAATTACTATCATTTATAAAATTCTTTGTTTGGATTATCAAATTTGATAAAGATAATTTCATTTTAAAATTTTACTATGAATAGTTTGCTAAATTTTTTAATCTACAATAATTAAATTAAGTAAAAAGCTATGTTTCCATTGAGGAATAGAAACAACTAATTAGAAACTGAGGCCAAAAGCTTCCAGAAATGGTTGATGAACAATTAATACCATATTTTTACAATCAACAGAAGCATAAATCACCTCTTATCTGTGTTGTACACAACCTAGTGACTCTTCTCTGTCTTTGCCCATATGCTGCAACTTCCTAGCTACTCACTTGGATGATTACATTATACATAAAATTCTTCATCAAAAAGCCCATCAATCATGGTTGTTTAAAAAACCAAAACTCTATCATACATTTTCTCAAACAGAGCAGGTGCAATAATGTTCAAGAAACTACATTTCTATCAAACATTTTCTCAAACACAGTGGGTGTCATACTAACTCAACATAGTGATTACCCTATGGAGTTGTATTCCTTGATGGGTCAGAACCACCACCAATGGCCATGTTGGTAACTCCACAACTCTGTCTTCACTTCTGTTCCTCTTACCCACTCAAAAACAGAGGGGGGAGGGAGGTTTTCCATCCTCTTCATGATAGAGCTCCCAGTCCTAATGCCCATAATTCATTCTCTGCAACTCTGGACCCCTCTTGTCCATACACCCATTAAGACCACAACACCCGTGAACTACCTCCTCACACCACAGCATCGCACCCATTCTCCAAGCATTGAATCCATCATCTCCATGATTAGAATGCTAAGCCCAATGTAGAATATTCATATTTACCTTCTCTTCGTTCAATCAATTTGTAGGAGAATAAACACCAAGTGCATTGCTTCAAATATATGCATCTAAGGAGATTCATCTTGATTCAAGTTGGTAGTGGTTCACAAAAACTTTGAACTCAGTGAAGAGTTTGGAGAGGCTATGTTGCGTATCGTTGAAATGCAACCAATGAAAAGAAAATGAAGGAGAGTAACCATCGGCGTTGCACAAGAAGAAGGAGTTTTCGAAATTCCATCTTGGTAGGTGGAATTTCAAACTCCTTATTTTAGAATTAAAAATACTCGATTGACATGTTTGGAAATTCAAAAACTCCTTCCTGTATATCCAAACAAAATTTTTATTAGAGATTATTTCAAATGCTCTTAAAAATTACATTCTTTTCTTTCAAATGCCTTATCCAAATACAGATTAATTTTTTTGGAGTGATAGTGTATACCCATGGCTTTCAAATGGATCCAACTGGTTTAGCCATAATCCATTATCCTTTCAAATTAATTTTTTATATGAGTCATTTCAAATTAAGCAAAAATAAGACACTTGTAGGGTCTATGGTCATTTAACTCATTACCATATTGTGTAGGCCATTCTAAGACTACGCAATCCTAAAATATGTGGTAGCTGCATTCAACTTTGTCAAAGCACCGCAACCTCATCACAGTTACCACCATTGCCTTTGCTACCACTTCAAATATCTTTGAACTAAAATTATTTGTAGGTGTAGATAATTATTTTGACAAAATAAATTAAAATACTATATATTAATGCAAGGATATTATTGTCATTGAATTATTTTTACTTACGACTCTTCTTAGTTTAATAAGCGTAAAAAATAATGATGAAATGGAATGACTTTTTCATTGGTCATTATACCCAAACATGAAAAGGAATGGTTTCATTTTGTTATATTTCATTCTTATTTAATTTCATTTTTATTCTCATTCTTTCAAAAATCATTTCAACAAACCAAAAGAATGACGAGCATCTTCTTCCGTAACAAAACATCTGTATTTCATATGTGCAAAATTCGGCAACCAAGTTATATTTGAAGTAAATGCTCTCTTCATAGAAAATCCTAATAGCAATAATTACTTGAAAGGAATCATTCTTTGAATTCAGAGAAAGGAAGCACAACTCAATCTATTGGTTTAGGAGACATTTGGGCCAAACTTTGCAACCTTGTTAAATTAAAAAGTAAAATGTAAAAACCCAATTAAACTTTGGATAATGAGTGATTTACTCCATGAGTTTCAAAGAATGATCAATAGACTTACTCATTCTTTGTTAAATGTATGAAAAAATCATCTGTTTGAACAGACATCCATCTAATACCAAAAAAAAAAAAAAAACAGACATTCATCTGACTAATAGATAAAATATAAAAGAGTCGTCAAACTTTGAGTCATATGCAATTTATCTCATAAGTTCTAAAAATGGTCAAAAAAAAAAACTTATTCATTCATTAGTAAATATGCAACCAAAAAAAGAAAAAAAAAAAGAAAAGACCCACATCCAACATACTTTCTTCTAGCTAACAAAAAAATCGTCATGCATTGATGTAAAATGAGAAGTCCCTTAGTCAACTGGTTGAATTTGCTTTCTACAACTCTACTAATAGTTTTTGGGCTAAACAAGTCAAGCTACCTTGGCCCTATTTTTTTCTTGCCTATGAAAATATCATTCGAACCAAACTTTGTTTTTTTTTGCTATAAAAAAACAAAAAAAGAAAGAACCAAACTTTTTTTATAGCCAACTGTTTGGTTGGGGTAGTCCAATTTGTACTAACCACCTTTTCGGCCGAACTAAAACGATTTTTCTAGGTTTATGAAAATATAATCCTACCTAAAATTATTTGTGGACCATACGGACAAGGCAAGCCTAACTTAAGGTAACAACCATTTTTGAATTATACTAGGTTTTTTTTTTTTTCCTTTTCAGACTTATGAAAATACGCCTCTAAGCTAAAACTTTTCGATTTCAACATTTCAAGCCATCTCAATTCATACCAATCACCATTTTACGCCATTCCAGGCTTTTTTTCCTGATTCAATTTTGAGGTCCAATGGTTTAAAGATTGTTTTGTCTACACATGATGATTTTCGTTAACTATATGAATGTCTGTTAGAGAAATGATTTTTGTTTTTTTTACACATATAGTAAAAACCGAATAAGCCTTTTTATCATTTTTCAAAACTTGAGTACTAATCAAAGTTTTGAAAACCAAACTAGTTATTGAATCGGTGAATGAACTGATTCATGTTTCAATGGTTCAACTGTAGTTAAACTGTAATCGAATCAGTATATAATTAAAAATATATTTATATTTATATATATTAAAATTTTAATATATATAGTATTATATATATATATATATATATATAGACACACACACACACTCTTACATATTTTATATATTTTATAAATATACCACTATTTGCTATTTGTATCTCCTTTCATACTTGATTCATGAAAATTTATTTTATTTTATTTTCATTCTCTTCATGTTGTGAAGATTTATTAAGTAATAAAATTGTCATATCTTGATAAATATATTTTTATAACAAAACAACTTATTTATATTTAATATGCTAAAATAATTTTCTTTTTTAATTTGATGAAATATTGGCGTGTATAAATTTATTAAGACTTAAAAATGATTTACTTATTTTTTAACCTGAGTATACACATATATATTTATTTGGAAAATAAACACATAATTTAATACAAGTGTTATGTACAATTATAAAAGGGCCCGTTGAGATGACGTGAATAACTATTAAGGTGACGTGACAATGCCTATCACATTGCAATCATATCAAATAATTTAAAAGGAGTCTTTGCAAAAAGATAAATCTCAAAGCTTATAGATTGTGGGATAAATTTAAAGGATAAATATCTTCACTAAAGGCTTATCACCAGCCATGAAGTCTCCTAAAATGATTCAAACTCCTTATTTATAAATACAGAGCAACCCCTTAGGTACCAAAATTAGTATACCACCCTTAACTTGAGTATCGGAGTGCTGATAAAATATATGAAAGAATTTCGACAAATACTCCAAATGCGCCTACTCATTTGTATTTTGACTGATACAATAAGTATATAACATATATAATGAATTTAAGAATACCAAATGTTAACGATGGTTATTTAAAGGAGCAACATTAGATTCTTGACCAAAGCATTTTTTATTTGGATGTTAAGGCCTCTTTTTTTCATAGTATATAAAAAAAGAAAATGAACAATATTAGTAAGAGTCTTCTTTGGTTAAGTGGCGCACCTCACTATACTCCAGTCATTATGGTCCTAATTTGAACCCGAGCTTTCAAGTTTTGGTTTCAGAAATTGGATTTCAAATATTGGATCGAGAACTAGTCAAACTGTAATTAATTCACACAGTTTGGTCGATTCATTTCTAATTCAACAGTCCAATAGCAGTTCTAATGCACAACAGTTCTATAAGCCTTGTTGGATCGGGAACCAACCATACCATGGCCGATTCATGTGGTTTGATCAGTTCATTTTTGGTTCAACGATTCAACAGAAAAAGTTCTATAGATTTGGCCTGATTTGGTCAACTGACTGATTCATGATTGAACTAGTCCAACTAGTCAGTTTGATCTAATTTTTCATAACACTTGTACTAATCACATATGACCAAAATCTGAGGGAATATTTTGCATTTTGTCCCTTTGCCAAACGAGAGTTTGTCAGATGCAGGGTTTTTTTTGGAGCATAGAGTAAAACTTGAGCAAATCTTTTCACTCTTTTTGAAACTCATTAATTTTTTTTTTTGGTCTTCCTTTTTGAAACTCATTAGGTGAATCACTAATTGCATATATCTCAAAGCTTGAGAATATTTTTTACATTTAACCCATAAATTAAAATCTATAACTTGTATGAATTTCGTGCTCATTTGTTGTAGCACAGCTATTTCAGTTGGATCAATTTGATGTAACAAGACTTGATGTTGGAAAATCATGCAAGATTAACTATGAAAATTGGAAATGTAACAACTTTTTGCTTTGTATATTTCCCTGTTATATTCTCAATATAGAACCTCGTAAATTTTCTCCCGAAATTTAAAACCAAATTAGTAATACAATCTATTACTTATGGCAATTTTCTAATTAACGATCATATATAAATAAATTTCACAATCCACGCCTGTCAAAATTTTCACAGTATTACCAAAAAAAAAAGGCAATTTCACAGCAGAAATATATTGGCAAAACATAAAATTAACAGTATGATATCATATACAGGAAGCCACTGAAATGCCTCATAATTTCAATGCCCGCACACAAAATAGATACATGTTTTCATACAAAAGGATTTTTATATATTACCATTATTGCATTTCACAATACTTCCAATCAAGTAATTAATCAAATCTTTCATCTCATACTCATCACAGGCCACAGAGTGACACCAGAAGCCGGTAGAGATGGTCGTATTGTGGAAGCACGTCTCACAACTGAAAATGCTTCATTAAGACGTGCGGCACGACTCATGAACTGAGATACCTTCTGCAACAATAATTTAGTAAGACTGAGAAGATTGATTCTGTCACAAGATTTCTCAAAGAATGCAACAGAAACATCAACTAAAGGTTTAAACCATGTCGAAATGCAAGTTGATGTGGATGCACAAATTGTCCTCACAACAGAACAAATACCAAAGAAACTAAAATGTGGTGATCGTTTAAGAATCACTAGACAATACATTTACTCATGAAAGAAATTCCTCTTCGTTATGACGTGAAAGTGAATCTCAAAACAAATAAATCAATTAATATAGATATAGTAAATTACAAGAGAATGCACATCAGTTTCTTGACCTAGTGTCTCGAGTCAAATTTCAACTGAAATCATAATACTTGAAGAAATGAAAAACTTGTATATATACCAGGTTAGATTTTAAAATACCATCAGTTAGGAATATTACTTGGAGTAAATAGATAAAATTAACTTGCATAAAATGTCAGTTTAAGTTTTCAACTAAATAATGCCCTTCAGTTTTTTATTCTTCTAATCATTGATATCATTGTCTCAAATTTTAATTAGGGTAAAATACACTTTACCTCTCTGAAGTATATCCCTTTTTCAACTTACTCTCATGAAGTTTATTTTGTATCATTTAACCCTCATAATGTTTGAGCTGAACCAAAAACATTATTTTTTTCCAGTTAAATCAAATAGAGATACATTTAGAATCAAACTTTAGGGGGCTTATGTGATAAAAATCCAAAATTTACGGGGGTTATGTGATAAAAATTGACACTCTATGAAGTTATGTGATAAAAAAATTTAGCTTTTTGTAAAACTAAAATCACGTAATGTACACGTGCCATATGTTCCGTTTAAGTTAACAGTCAAAGTAACGTTTTCTGTTCAGTCCAAAACGTTAGAAAGGTTAAGTGATATAAAATAAACTTTAAGGGGTGTTAAGTTGAGAAACCTCTATACTTCAAGAAGGTAATGTGTATTTTACCGTTTTAATAAACCCACGTGCATGCAGAACCATTATTTGAAGCCAAGCATTATGATCTCTCTCAAGCTTTTAAATGATGCAGTGGGTATAAACAAGCTGATGGGAACCCAGAACAGCCTGATTTTGTTGAATGAAAACACACTGAAATTCCTGCTCCACTGCTGATAAGTAGATATCAGCCTCAATGGGAATTTGTCCAATAAAAGAGAAGGCAAACACTCAAAAGCAGAAGATAAATAGTAGAGACAGCACAGGCACATTGAGGGGGCCAGTTTCCTGTCCCAAATCGTTACCCAATTCTTCCCTGCCTCTTCTCTCTCTCTGCCCTCCCTTATATTCTACTCGATTCCCTCCCATGCCTTCCTACCCACCTGTCACTTGTGCAAGTAGTTACAATTCAGATCCCCAAGATGCTCTCCCCTCACATTTCCCTTATTACCTGTATGTGCTACTAATCTCCTATTACCCTTTCTATTTCTCTTAAGGTACACTTTAGTAGTAACCGTGGGATGCCTAACACAAGCATGAATTTCTCCAACTAACATGGTCTGCATACTAAAAGAAGCAGTCAAAGATTTGACCCTCAATATGTGGAAAAAAACTTAACCAATTTATCAACCATACATAGTCTGCTATTCAGAAATGAATGCATTAGTCTTTTCTCAGTTTCCTTGAATTTGTGCTTCACTAATAATCTTTTGGGTTACATTGCTTTCCCTGTATTTCAGTGTAGTAAAATAAGTAAATCATTTAGGCCTAATTTAGTGCATCGGATAAGATAGGATATGTAGAAGAGGATAAGATAATATGATAGAGCTGGATAGGAGAAGAAGCTATTAAACTCTTATATATCCAATATTTGGTGCACAACTATCTGGTCTGTGCACCAAACATTGCTCTAGACTGGACAGGATAACTTATCCTATGTGGTTTATCCAGGCCAAACAGAGCAAAGACAAAGACTACATATACTCTACATGCTTCATCAATATATATAGGGAAAAAGAGCATGCATACCTCTTAAACTTTAGGCCATTTACAAATAACCCCCTAAACTTTAAAATCGTCCTAATTAATACCTAAACTATAACAATTACACAAATTAACCCTTCCATCCACTTTTCATTCATTCCAAATTGAATAAAAAAAGGATTTAAAAATTAATGGAAGGTGGATGAAAGGGTTGATTTATGTAATTATTATAGTTTAGGTATTAATTACAACAATTTTAAAGTTCAGGGGGTTATTTGCAAATGACTCAAAGTTTAGGAGGTCTATATACTCTTTTCCCTATATACACTATATTCGTCTAAGTCTTTAGATAAATTTACTTATGAACAATAAGAGTAGCTTTTTCCATCACTTACTTCACTATTCAAGCACAGTTCATTGCATTTAAAATAAAAGGTCAAACAAGGAGGGGGAGGGAGAGAAGATAAACAGGCACCTGAACTTAAATTTTGTGATAAGATTTGAATGGCAGCGTGCTTGTTGACTAAATTCTTAGCATAATGAAAATTGCTAGAAGAAACAAACAATTCTTGATCACACATCACAAAATTTTAGCCTCTTTGTTTTTGTCCAAATGCTTATAACAAACCATCAAAAACTGCTTCAGAGTAGAAGGGCATGCCAACAGATAAAACACACATTTCATATCTCTCAAAATCTCAATCTAGCAAGTTTACGTCTCCAAATCATGTAATCTGTTAACATTATATAGTTACCACAGAGAAAGTTTAACATTATACATATTATATCTCTAAAATTGTCATTGGCCACCAGAAAAATCAATAACATCAAACTAACACCGGAGTCCAGAGTTTCTGTGCATGTATTCAGCTGCAAAACTTTTGCAGCAAAAGCCTGTGCTATGATGCAATGTGGGTCAAAATCCATCTAGAGAAAATATTAAATTTAATAGAATAAGACTACATCAGACCACTGTGAAAGTAAACGATTAAATACACAGACTCTCTTTACAGTCTTTCTTTCATAAAGATTATTGAGTTTTATCCCCTATCTGACCATATTCACCTTATCAAGCTTTTTAAATAATCCAGTATAAATTTCTTTTTTCCCTTTTCTTTTCATTTCTTATCTTTTATTATTTACTTTTGGAGAAGAGTATATTTGTTCCAAAACTTTGGCTATAAAGATCTCTTCCTTCAATAACTCATCCACTGAAACTTATTTCTTCCTCACCAGTCACCAGAGACAAGGCAAAACAGAAGGGTTTTTTTTATTAACTGCCACAAGAAGTATGCTTTAAGTTGTTGGAAGATTAATTTGTAATTTTCTAGAATTATCTGTATCAGTCAGCAAGTTATTTAAGATTATGTGCAACCCTTATTATTCCAAATTAAGTCTTTGGGGCAAGTAAAATATATATGTTAAGTTATCTAGAATTTTCTATGAACTAGTACAAATAGGCATGCCTGTAAGCCTTAAGAATGTATATATATATATATAGAGAGAGAGAGAGAGAGAAGAATAAGAGCGTTGTACCAAAAACAGAGTGGCAGCTCTAGTATCTGCAACTTATAATATAAGAGAGCAATCCAGCCTTACTTTTGTCTTTTTAAGTCCAGACACTTCCATTGTTGCCAAAAATTTGGTATCAGATCTGCACTCTAATGGCAGCAACAATATATCTACGTTCTCTATTTCATAAAATCATATTCCTATATTTGATGGAGAGCAATATGATTAATGGAGCTCTCAGATGGAGACTATCTTTATTTCACAAGAACTATGAGAACTTGTGGAAAAATACCATGAAGAACCACCTTAGACTGAAAATTCTGAGTGGATAGAAGAAAAGCAAAAGGAGTACAGACTACAGAGACAATGTGAAGAAAAATGCAATGGCTTTGCGAATTTTGCAGTAAGGTGTAAGCAAAATAATATATCTCAGAATTTTTGAGATAAAGAAAGCAAAAGAAGCATGGGAGATTCTCCTAAAGGAGTTTAAAGGCTTTTATAAAGTTATTGCAGTCAAGCTTCAAGCTTTGTGGATGGAGTTTGATAGTTTGAAGAGGAAAGAAAATGACAAAGTTTGTGACTTTTTTCAGCAAGGTTGCAGAAATTATAAATCAAATTCACAGATATTGAGAAAACGTAAAAGATAAGAAAACTGTACAAAAATTTTTGAGAAGCCTACCGCACAAATTTGATCATATAGCTGCTGCCATCATTGAAGAAAAAGATTTATCATCTCTAGCTATGTATGAGTTGATGGCATCACTTGAAGCACATGAGCAGAGGATGAATGAGCATGCTGACCAACCATTGGAGCAAGCTTTTCAGTCTCAAGTAAAAATTTCAGGGAAAATTTTTTCAAAAGGAGAGCGAGACAGAAGAGGAGGATTTTCTCAAAGGAGAGGAAGAGACCGTGAAAGATGGAAGAGGTCGCTGTTTTCAAGGAGACAATTCGCACCAAAAATGCAAAATTCCCAATTACCCTCAGAGACTGCTGGTATCAAGATAAAAAGCAGCAAAATGAGTCCAAAAATTATGTGAATTTTTTGAAAGAAAATGAAGGGGATCAGTTATTTTCTTGTATGACAGCCAATCATGAATCTAGTGATACTTGGTTAGTGGATGGTGGGTGTACCAAACATATGACAGGTAATCGAAATGCCTTTGTGGATATTGATAAAAGTTACTCCTCCTATGTTGAGGTTGGTTATGGCAAACTTCTGAAAGTAAATGGCAAAGGTGTCACAGCTATTGATACCAATAATGGCAGAACCAGCTTTGTTCATGAAGTCTTTATGCTCCAATCATAACCAACAATCTTCTAAGTGTGGGACAGATGATGAAGAAGTATTACAAGCTAAATATTTTATGATGGCAAGGGTCCCATCATAGACAAGAAGGGAAATCAAAGCATGGAACAAGTAAAATTAGCTCCAACCATGTCTTCGCCCTCACAATGAAGACTGGTACAGAATTAGCTCACAAAAGTGAGACCATTGATGAATCCTATTTGTGGCATCTTAGATATGGTTATTTAAATCATCAAGGCCTTCATTTGTTAAAGCAAAAAAAATGGTTGTTCAACTGCCTCTTGTAAGCAAAGCTGACAGAACATGTGAAGGGTGCATTTATGGCAAAATGCACAGGTTGCCATTTCCAAAAACATCATGGAGGGCTCATGTTCCTTTGGAGTATGTGAATGCTGATATTTTGGGACTAAGTAGAACTCCATCCCTCAGCAATAAGAGATATTTTCTTCTTTTTGTTGATGACTATAGCAGGATGATGTGGATTTATTTCCTTGAACAAAAATCAGAAGCCTTTACAATCTTTCTGATAGAACTGGACCCGTAGCAGTAGAAAAAGATAGCAAGATTGTTGTTTTATTCTCCCTACCCACTCTGCAGTACACAGAGTAGAGGGACAAAATCCAATTACAATGGCTCTGAACGATTCGAGAGGTCCAGAATTCTCTCCTCACTCCATTTCCTGTCCAAAACTCTTCCTATCCCTCTTCTGACCCCCTATCTCCTATTTATACAAAACTGAAAGTCAAATACCTGTAACTGACCATTCCAGTCACCAAATCAATCCTAGTCTGTTTTAACTTCCTATTCCTTTCTATTTCATCTAACATAGAGGTGTCTATCACTTTCTTGAATTTAATGCTCTTGCAGAAAGACAAAGTGGACATCAATTGAAGATTTTGAGGACTGATCGTGGGGAAGAAATTATTTACAAACTTTTCGTGAATTATTGTAAATACTCTCCTCAACAAAACAGGGTAGCTGAGCAAAAAAACAAAACTATTGTTGAAGTGGCTAGAAGTATGCTTGAAGGCAAGGAACTCCCAAATAATCTGTGGACCGAAGCAGTGAACATGTCAGTGTATATTCTTAATCGTTCTCCCATCCTGGCAGTTACCAATAAGACTCCTTTTGAGGTGTGGAATAACTGCATTCCAGTGGTGAATCATTTGAGAATTTTTGGTAGCATAGCATATGCCCTTGTGTCCTCTCAAGGGAAAGAGAAAATTGATAAGAAACGAGAAAAGTTTATATTTGTTGGCTACAGTGATGTGTCAAAAAGGGTTTTTGAAAAGCTCAAATGAACCTTCTCTCTATGTCAAAACAGCTGCACATGGTGACTTTTTAGTTGTTTGTTTGTATGTAGATGATCTCATCTATACAAGCACAAGTATAAAGATGATTGAAGAATATAAGAAGGCAATGATGCAGAAATTTGAGGTGACAGACCTTAGTCTAATGAGATTTTTTTGGGAATTAAAGTCAAGCAATCAAGAGGAGAAATTTTTATTTGCCAAGAAAACTATGTGCAAGATTGCTTAAAAAACTCCACATGTCAGATTGCAAACCCATGCCTACTCCTATGGCCTTGAATGAAAAATTGCAGCAGAATGATGGTGCAGAAAAGGCAGATGCTAGGGCTTTTCAAAGCCTTGTTGAATCATTGATTTATCTTACTAACACAAGGCCAAATATTGTGCATTCAGTAAGCTAAATTTCAAGATTCATGGGGGAACCAAGTAAAGTTCATTTTGCAGCTGCAAAAAGAGTTCTACGTTACTTGAAAGGGAAAAAATATTTTGGCCAAAAATATAAGAAAGAAGTTGAAAACAAACTAGTTGGTTTTACTGACAGTGATTGGGCCGGTTCGGTTAATGATCGAAAGAGCACTTCTCATTATCTTTTTTGCTTAGGATCAAAGGTGGTTTCATGGAGTTCAAGGAAGCAATCTAATGTAGCACTTTCATCAGCTGAAGCTGAAAATACAGCAGAATACTTCAAGATTTTAAACTAAAGCAAGAAGAGCCAACTATTATTCATTGTGACAATATGTAAGCAACAGCCATGACTAAAAATCCTGTTTTTCATGCTAGAACCAAGCATATAGAACTCAGGCATCATTTTATTTGAGACTTGGTTAACAAGGGAGAAGTTATTTTGAAGTTCACCAACACCCGAGTAACCAGCTGATATCCTCACAAAAGCATCAAATGAAGTGATGTTGAGCAAGTTCAAGGAGCAATTGAAAATTACAGATTAAGAAGGGGAGTTAAAAGATTAATCTGTAATTTTCTAGAATTATCTGCAGATTTTGTGTAACCCTTAGTATTCCCAATTAAGTCTATGGGGCAAGTAAAATGTATATGTTAAGTTCTGTAGAATTTTCTTTCTAATTGCTTTGATGGCCTGTCCTGACTCCTGACACCTCAACTTGGCATCAACAATGAATATCATTAAGAACAGAAAATTGACAAGGGTATACAATAGCAAGGCAGTAGCATAGAGCATTTCAATTCCAAGGATGCTAACATAGACACTGACCTTATCATCCACAGCAACCTTCAGCTTCAAGCCCTGGCTCTTGCGCTTCATTTTATACATTCTCCTTCCCAAGATGATAAGTCCCACAAAGGCCGCTGCCACAGAGAAAGACCAGACAGGGTTCACCCTTACAACACAATATTTGAAGACCTCAAAAGGAACCTTCCACCACACCATTGCTCTCTTCTCTCCCTCACCACCAGCAACACTTGCACTCTCCACCGAGCGCTCCTCCTCTCCTATCATCTTGCTGGAATCAAGCCCACCCTCCAATTCACTTGTACAAAACTCTGATGCCTCAGGCATCTCTGCATCACTGATCAAACCATCCCCACCACCCGAATCAGAAAAGCTCTTCTCCGAGCTCTTATCTTGCATACCCACTTGGGTTTTCGGGTCGTCAACAGAACCCGATTCCCTTATCACATCCAAATCGGCGAATTCGATGTGCTGGGCTTCCATCTGTGGAGGACGCAGCTCCTTCGCGGCATCGGAATCATCGAAGGTGCGGTGGTCAGAGGGATGAAGAGAGAAGTAATCAGACCTGATGAGAGCACCGGATTGAGAGTGTGTCCCAACAAAATCAGCGCCCTCCGAGTTGGGGAGCAGCTCCCAGTCGGAGTCAGGGAACTCAGCAGGTTCTCCATCCATGGAAATGGATCCAAGTGGATGAGAATGAACAAGCAGTGCAGCACTAGCGCTAGCACTAATACCACTGCGGTAGCCAACTGGTAGTGGCAGATTGGTCGGTTAATGGGTTTCAACTTTTCTTTATGCTAGATTTGATCGCCGAAATAGTTGTTGAACCATTGTCTAATAATAACTCAACTACAACCTTTCATTCAACGCATACTTAACAGGTGGTTTGGATTTTTGTTCTCAATAATTGCTTCTCCAGCAATTTAGTCTTATTTTAAATGAAAATATGAAATTATTTAGAAACTTCATTCTTTAAAGATATACCTGATATGATATTGATTCATTATTTATTTATAATATTAAATTAATATATATTTAAATTAATTTATTTTATAATTAAAATAATTTATAATCAAAATCATAAGATCTTTTAAAAAAATTTATTAAGAGTTAATTAAAATTTATCTATTTTTTGGACCAAGAAAAAATGTGAAAAAAGAATACACAAAAACAGAAAACGAGTTGACATATAGGAAAAAAAAAGAAAAAAAAAGTATACATAGGTCCCATTAAAATTTTTTCTTCACACTTATACAATGAAAACTGAATAAAAACATAGACTTGATCTCAAAATTACCATTTGATCCCCCATAAATAGTCTTATTTTGAATAAAAATAAGAAATTATTTAAAATAAATTTATATTTTGATTATTTAAATATATACACCACATCATATTAGTCTTTTATTTATTTGAAACATTGAATTAGTGTGTATTTAAATTAATATATTTTATATTTAAAACAGTTTTTAATCAAAATTTTATTTAAAAAACTTTAAAAAAAATAAAATTTTATTAAAAATTAATTAAAATTAAGCATGCACTCAGTTATGTCATTAAATTGGTTCTAAAAAGAACAAAAGTGATAGTATAAATTAACATTGAGAATTAATTAGATGTTATAAATAAATAGAGAATCAATATGATATTGAATATATATTTTGAAGGCCAAAATAGGTATTTAATTTGTTATTAAAACTCCTTTTTTCAATTTGCACAAATTATTTTATAATTCATTGCGTAAATTAAAAATTTATGTTTATATCCTCAAGGCTGTAGCTTAGTAATAG
This sequence comes from Castanospermum australe, assembly GCA_019955255.1. Classification (NCBI taxonomy): domain Eukaryota; kingdom Viridiplantae; phylum Streptophyta; class Magnoliopsida; order Fabales; family Fabaceae; genus Castanospermum; species Castanospermum australe. The sequence continues at coordinate 16,965 of NSJW01000762.1, forward strand.
AGACATAACTTGGTAAATGAAGTGAGGGTTTGATCCGCCGTTACTCCTCCATCGTATTTCCCCTCCTCCTCCCCCTCTCCAGTGTCCCACTAATGTTGCTCGTTGACCCCACCCTTCCATTTTTCAAAATTTATTACCAATTTATGCCACTTCCTATTCTATTTATTTACGGGTTCCACTTTTGTTTTTGTGTTTTTTTAAATTCTTGTGTGTCATCAAAACAATAAATGACTTTTTTTTCTTTTTTTTTTTTACATTTCGTATTTTGTATTATTTTATTATTTTTAAAATTTTATTTAAAATAACTTTAAAAATTGAAATTATAAAATTGGGATTGTCATTTAAAAATTTTTATTTTAAATATTTAATTTATACACTTATTTTAAAAAAATCATTTTGGGTTTGTTTTAATTAATATATTATTAAATTATTTTTTCTACAATCTCCTGAAATATAAATAATTATGCTACAACCAAAAGTATACATGTCTCTCAATGTACCATCTTAATCATCACGAGAATACTTGTATATTGAGGATTGCCAATATGATTCCTTTGAATATTGAATGGTACATGTATAATGATGATAATTTTATTTGTTTATTTATTTTTTAGGAGATTGTAAAAAAATTAATTAAAATAAACCTTAACCAATATTTTTAAATAAATATATAAATTAAATATATAAAATAAAAATTCTAAATGAGAATCTCTATTTTATAAATTCATTTTTTAAAGTTGTTTTAAATAAAAATTTAAAAAATAATAAAAGGAGATTTTTTCTATACCCTTCATCTTTGTAAGAGTATCGATATATTTTTTATATGTAAAAATATGATAGGTTGATTAATCAATTTTAAATCATTATTGGTTTACTCATCTATCTAATAAATAATATTCATTTATTAGTATTTTTATTTTATATTCCAAATTTATTTTATTTATAAAATAGTCCAAATTTCAAATTCATCAGTTATTACTGAAAAGAAAAATATTTTATGAAATATTTTACGATAAAACTTTAAATTTCAAAAAACTTTTTTATAAAAAAAATAACAGAAAGTTAGATAAAGTTACCAAATGTTAGAGAAAGAAACTGTGAATTTATGCTTGCAAAAACTTTATCAAGTTCAAATTTATGTATTGGTTTTAGTTTGAGTGAAATAATATTGGGCTATTCTCTCTTTATGTTTTCTTAATGAATTTTTGATTTTTGGATTGTTTCTCAAGTTCCTCATAATATCGATTTTTGTTCAATGAGGCAATTACTTGGTTTTTTTCTAAATAAAAAAATTTTGTGTATAAAATTATAAATAATGATAAAAAATTTAATTTTTTGATTATTATTAAAAAAATAAATTAAAAATAGATTAATAATATTATGACATGTTATAAGGATATCGATATTCATATTATAAATTAGGTGCGTAAAAATTTCCATAAAATAATATAAAATACAAAAAAAATTTATCTATTATATTGACGACACACAAGGACTTAAAAAACAAAAAACAAAAGTGGCACTTGCAGAGAGATAGAATAGGAAGTGACATAAATTGATAATAAATATTGAAAAGTGAAATGGTGGGATAAAAAACCCAATGACTTGGCCAACATGTCTTGTAGATCATATGCTCATAATGTCAACCGAATCATTTTGCCTTTGAACTTTTCAAAGGTTGCTTGATTCTTATACTTCATGGACACTAATTTTTTTTATCATCACTTTCCTCATGTGCATCAATGGCATCATTGGTTGAACACATGGCAACTTTTTCTTTCCATATGGCATCTCAATAGTCAGTTCACTCTCTCAACTTTCTCTAACATTTTCTCATCACATTTTTGAATTGAATGATGGGCTCTTGAATTACTCTCTTCAATGGAAGATGAAAGCATGAATAATATGCCTCGCAGTTTCACAATCTCATTTTATTTGCCTATTGCTTCCTCATGATATTCATAGTGCACTTTTATATTGAATTGAGGGAAATGAAGTTGATGAGTAAGTTGTGAAGCTTATTCCATCCTTGTGGCCAAAAATGAGAAGCTCCTAGAGTGGATAGAAGAAATAGAGATACTTGTGATGTCATCCTCAAAGGTTTAATATGTTAAATTTTGATAATGACATATACATGACAAGTGGAATACTAGTAAGCTACATATATGTAATTTAATGGATTATAGTAAAACATGTATGATTGTATAATGTATTTTGTTATATTTCACATAACAATCACTCAATGAGTTATATGTAACATAATTAGTAGAATATATACAACAATACTTACTAAATATTTTAATTGATTAATATTGGGTACGTGAATATTGTGATTTAATTATATATGCATGATGTTCCTTCTCGAGTTATATACTTTTGAATCATGCATATTGTGAAGTTAAATTATGAATTTGAACTAACTATATAATATACAAGTTAAACATGTATCATAGAAGAGTCAAAGTATCAAGAATGAACATTGAAATAAGAAACTGGAAGATCATAATTACGTTGAAATCAAGTTATGGAGAATGAAGAGATGTTCCAAGTATTTGGAAGATTTAAATATTATAAGTTTTGGAAGCTTGGGTTGTATTAAAAAAAGTCCAAAAATCTTATGTTGTGCCAAATATTTTAAGTCCAACCTTTACTTGTAAATCTTATTATTTTCACAAGATGGAGCAAAAGATTTTGCAGTATAAAAATGGTTTTCAAAGTGAGAATATTGAATATTCTTCAAAAACCTTTAAAACCTAACATGGCTTGATGAATTAATTTTGAAATTGAGTGATTTTGGACTAGTCATTTATTTATTGGTTCTTGTTTTTATTATTTTATTTTCTAAATCTAAACATTTCTAAAACTGTAAGTGATTCCTTTGGTGTTTAAAATTAAGCCAAGTATTACTCTCCATTGACTCATTTATCAAATTCTTTTATGAGCTCCATTTCGTGAACAGTTTTGAGATGTAAAGTTTTATTTTGTTATTCACTCTATTAGTGATTTTTAAAACAATTTGATTCAAAAACATTGTTTGTAAGAAGATAAGGTATCTCTCTTGTGAGTAGACTATCGTAATAGTCAAGGATAGAATTACCTTATAAGGCCTCTCAAATTTTTCTTTATTTTTTAGCTTTACAAGTATTGTTTTTTAAATAAAATTCTTAATTTTACCCCTTAAATATGTAAATTTTTTATTTGATTCCCTAGTCAATTTTGGCCATCTTCTAGGGGTGGGAATAGGCCAAGCGGTCTACCAGAAGCCTATAACTTAGTCTATTTTTGGCTTTAGCTGTTCACGCTTATTTAGTATATAAGCTAGACTTAGGCTTTTATAAAAGCCTATTTAGTTAAATAGGCTAGACTAAGGCCATTAAAAATATCTATTTGACTTAATAGGCCGATCTATTTATTTATTATATATACATATATAATTAAAAAAATTATAATATTTATACCGTTTCTCATTATATATATATATACTTTATTAATTTTAAACATAATTTAACAAGTTTAATTAAAGATACATGCTATTTGATATTTTTAAAGTATAAACTTGTTAACCTAATTTAAAATTTTCATGTAATGTAGACTTTTAAATAGATTTACAGGTCAGGTCAGGCTTTTGTATTTTCATAAAAAAGCCAAACTGAGCTCCAAAAAAAGCCTATGTCAGATAATAAGCCAAGCTAAGGTCTATTGTTTTATAAAATAGGCTAGACCTATTTAAAGAAATCCTCGCCTAAGTTAACCTATTTCTACCCTTACTAGCTTCATCCAAGTAACAGTGAGTTATTCTGTAGGTTAAGTCAAGTGAAACTCAAACACTAAGAATAAAATAATCCAAGAGTATAAGAAGTATTTCAAATTGTAAGATATTTTAGTCACATGTTTGAGAAGATAGTGAAAAAATCATTGAATAATGCTATATTATCATAAATAATCCTCCTAATAATTCTCTTGATGCCAAATAAAGAAAATACTAAATTATAAAGCATAAGTATTTTTAATATCTCGATAACTTAAAAAATACATTTAATACTTTTTTCTTTAGTAATTAGAAATATTATTAGGCTGATTGTTTAGAAAGATATACAATTATTCCTTATGATTATATGTATGTCTCGAGGTTGACATGAACCTAGATAAATCTCAGTTTGATTCTTACACTTTTTTAATATTATAATTGTTATACTTTATTGAAGTCATAGAAAAAGGAAATAACAAGGCAACTAGGTAAAGAAGAGAAAACATGAAGACTAAGATTCATAGATTGCTCGAGGTTGGCTAAGGCATCAGTACAATGATTTGCTTCTCTATAAACATGAACCCATATGATTTGTTGAAAGGAACGAGCAACCTAGAGAATATCATGCACTAGATAATAGTAGGGGTGGTAAATATGACAGCCTTTCTTCACTAGGGACAGAGCGGCAAGAGAGTCTGACTCTACAATAACAGTGGACAATTGCAGGTTTTTGGCAAGGGAGACTCCATGGAAAATACCCCACAATTTAGCTATAGTAATCGTGCAAGTGCCTAGATTACCTGAGAAAACACTAACGAAATTACCATACTCCAATCTGATTATCATATTTGGAGATGAAATACAATGCCAAATAACCTCCACTATGTTGTTGGGATGGCCCACATCTTCAAAAGTCTCTTTAACAAACTCCTAGTTAAGATGGCCATAAGCTTTCTCTAAATCAATCTCAATGGCCATAAAGCCTATCTTTCCTTTTTTAGAATGCATAGAATGAATGGCCTCCTGCAGAATAATAATGTTATTGGAGTTATGACTTTCAGGGACAAAACTGCATTGCATAGGAGCAACCAACTTTCTCATAAAATTAACCTTTTAACCCGTTAACAATAATCTTAGTAATAACTTTGTAAGAAACATTTCATAGGTTAATAAAACAAAATTGCTTTATATTCAAAGGAGCATATACTTTGAGATCAACGTCATGAGAGTCTGATTAATACTACGAATTTGGGAATGATTAATGAAGATTCATTGAGCTAGCTCAATAAGAGACTCACCAATTACATCCAAATGACTTTGCAAAAAGATAGTTTGAAGACCATCTATCCTCGGAGCTTTGAAGCTTCCCATATCAAAAAAGGCTAACTTTATTTCTTCCAGGCGTACATTAGCTTTAAGAAAATTGATGTCCCCCATAGAAAGGAGAGGAAGATAGCCCTTGATACAAATGGGACGAAGGAAGAACCCACCACATATAAGTCTTTATAGAAACTCATAGCATGATTTTTCAAATCATCCTGATCATGATTTTTCTTCTTTGAATAGTAATGCCATGGAAGTACTTGGTATTTTAATCACCAAATTGCAACCATTTACACCTAAATTTCTAGTACCAAAGCAATTCCTCTTGGAATATAATTTCTTTATATTCCTTCCAGAGTTTAAATTTAAGATCCTCCAAGAAAGGATTAGAGTTAATGAAGAGGTTCCTAGCAGTGCCATCCAATCTATTAATTAAGCATTACTTCCTTCTAAATATATTGTCCAAGACATTTTAGCTCCAATCTGTGACCCCCTCGATAAAATTAGAAACATTACAGTTTTAGTTTGAATGTGTAGACCAGCTATTTTTTAACAACATTGCCAAAATCACTATGAGAAATCCAGGACGCCAAAAGTCTAAAAGGGAGTTTGCCTTTGGAGGAGGTAACCTGCTGGCAGAATCTTAACCATAAAAATGCATGATTGGATTTAAAGTGGGGGAGTTGAAAGATAGAAACTTCCACAAATTTGATCATCCAATCTTCATTCACAACCGCTCTGTCTAGCATTTTTCTAAGATTACCATATTTCCATGTGAAAGGATATCCTTTGAAACCCATATAGAAAAGATTACAATCTTCAAGATAGTTATGAAAATCCATACTGACGACATTACCATTCTCAACTACGCTCCCAATAACTTTAGAGCTAAGAAGTATAGAGTTAAAAAAGTCACCAAGGATGCACCAAGGGCCATTGATAGAAGTAGAAATTTCCCTTAAACCTTCCTAAAGCTCCTACTTTGGTTGAATGTGGGGACTTCCATAAACAACTGTAATAAACCAGGGGTCACCATTTTTGTATTGCACAACCATATGGATAAATTGACTGCGACTATGGATAATCTGCACTCTCCAGGAGGTAGTATCCCACAAGCACCAAATTCCACCAGCTTGATCTTGAGCATCAAAGATGCAAGATCCATCAAAACCCATTCTATTAATGACTTGTTGTCGTCTGGAGCTGCTAATGTGAGTTTCAAGTAAGAAAATCTTATGGGCTTGATATTTAGCTCTCAAGTCTTTAATTAAGTTCGGAAGGGTTCCAACCCCTTTACAATTCTAGGCAATAATATTCATCATAATAACGAACAAGATAAAAGTCCAAAAGGACCTAGAGTTGCATATGGACTTCCCCATTGTCATGTGGCATGGCCAAACTAGGCTGTCCAGATGAACCATCATGGGCAGCAATGCAAACGTGCGGATATCCACCCCACCCACAAGATCAGGAAGCTTGAGGAAAGGGAGGATTTGGGAGTTTGCAGTTTGTCTCTTATGGAATTCTACCACTTCCTTATTATCCGCCACCGCCAAGTCCAGAGTTTCCTTGCCATGTTGTGCATCCTTAAACTTCCTATAATCTTCCTTCTGCATCCTACTAAATAAGTGCCAGAAATCACAGTCCTTCTTTTCAAAGACTTGAGATTTATGATGTGTGGCATCGAAGTGGTCCTTAGCGGATTTAGGGGCATCAGTCTTCATATTTGCCTTCTTTCCATGAGGGACATTCACAGGACTGGCTTGTATCAGTTTTTGGGCTTGGGCTTGTGGGGAACTACTGGTGTTCTTTCTTGCTTTAGGATTAGTGGGCCTTTTTTTTTTATAATTGGTCTTAGAATCATGCACCATATCTGTGCAGGCACTATTAGGCTGGGTTGGAGGAATTTAGGCAACCTAGTTCTCCAAAGTAGTGGCATTTAGAATTTCAAATATAAACCCATAATTAATGGTATTGCCATTATTATTGGATGATTTCAAATCAGATTGATTGGCGGAAGTCTTTCCTTTTTCAACATACGTTGTCTTACATCTGTTGGGACATTTAACCATTATCCACGACCTAAATTGAGGAATCTCCTTACCATTTTGTAACTGTTTTTGATTCCACTCCACTATTTTCTCATGCAAGTTATGTCCCGGGGGATTGGCATCTCTGGCCACCGCAAGTACTTCCATCGCTGCCTTGTTTTCAACAATTGAACTGGGAACCACTGCCTGATTTCCTTGGCTAGCCATAACCACAAGAGTTTAAGCCACTGCCTCATAGCATTCACTGTATTGCTCCATTCTATGCCCATATTTACCACATTTAAAGCAAATGAGATGGAGTCCTTTGTACTCCAAGTGAAACTCTTCATTGAGGATACGAAACTTAGGAATCAATTTTTTCCTCAAATCGATCTCTACACATTCTAGGAAAGCGACCCCAAGACTGAATTGAAGTGCAGGAATTAATCTTCAGCATAGTTCCAAGTTTCAAACCAAGTCTTTAGAGAAATTTTTGATTATAAAGTCCAATAGGGAGATTAGGAGCTCTGACCTGGACAGCCAGTTTCTTGAAATCTTTTTCCAAAGACCAAAACATAGGACGCTAGCATTGAATAGTTAGATAATGATTAGCAATCATCCAAGGGCTCTCAAATAAAGCAAACTTATAATCCTCTTCATGATATATTACACCAGAAAGAAATCATTGCTTATGTCAGTCACTTGAACTGCACCCTGATTCACCCTAAAGCTTCTAGACTTTGGCTTCCAAAAACTTTAGAGTAATGCATTTCCTTAATAATTTAACAATCAGGTTTTGTCTCCTCCAGGGACGGCACCATTCTTCAAACTCTTCATGGGTAATACCCAGGAAAAGACTTAGGCAAAGGATGACTCATTAATGATGTCATCATCATCATAAGCCTCCTTCATCATACTATCTTTTGTAGCTTCCTTTATAGAGTCAAGGATCATATACGTCTCCACACCGATATCCATATTAATGAGAGTATCCATATAAGAAGGTTTACAATTTGAATCCAAAACACCTTCAACTACCTTCAGCTGATAGAGTTTGGCCTATGTTAGTCTCATAACGACTTCAACATCTTCTCCAATAGTATCTTGTTCTTTGTTCATATTTGTATCATCTACCATAACTCCATCATCGCATGTCTTCACCTTTTTGGTGCTATGTTCCACCTAGTCTTCTTCCTCCCTTAAGCCCTTACGAACAAGGTTCTTTGCGTTACCATCACTTATTCTATTTCTAAAATTAAGTCTTTGGTTATATTTGTTATTTAATCCTATGTGAAGTTGATAGAAATGCTTCATTAAATATATTAAATTGCATTATGCATTAATTGTGAAGCCATTTGTTCAAATTAGTCAATTCAAAATCATCTTCGCTATATCTCTCTCCCTAAAAGATTATGTCCTCTAGACATTATGAGAGTGTGAACTGAGATTTTTGATTTGATAAAAATAAATTATTATGCAAAAAAAAAAAAAACTAAAGGCACAACTACTTAAATGAATCTTTTCCATAAATATCATATCTCTTTATAGCATATTGTAACATTTGCTTCTAACTTAATACAAAATACATGACCCTAATTGCTTTAATAGTTATTATAATAAATATTGTTATTTTTCACCTTGTTTAATTTTTTTATTATTATATAACTGTTCAAATTAAAGATAGCACAAAAAACTACTTAGGGGAGCTAAGCCCCAGTTGAAATACTTAATGGAACAATAAAAATTTAACAGTGGTAATTTGGTAATTTTGAATATATGAACAGGGACATTTTTGTCCAGTGAAAGGTTAGAAATCACTGATCATTTAGTCCACTAATTTATTTCTAGTCACCTTTTGATTGAATTAAGTGAGAATAGCATAACATAACAAATAAAAAAGTGACTTTTGTAGAATGAGTTAATAAGATAGTGACACTTGTAAGTATTCTATTGGCTTATAGACAAATTAGGTTATGATATGTGGAAACATATGATTGGATGACAATGGACCAATGAAATAGTGACATGCAGAAGCCTATGATTTGCTAGAAAATTGGCTAATGAAATTGTGACATGTGGAGCTATGTAATTGGCCAATAGAATTGTGACACTTGGTGCAAGCTATTGGTTAAGAATTAAGCAATAAAATTGTGACACTTGGCAATATGTGATTGGATAGGAGCTTGGCCAATGATGTCTTGATACTGGAAAAGACATGATTAGTTAGAAAAGTAATCATTACCTAGTTAGAGAAACCAAATCAAACCTATCTAGTTACTCTCATTTAGTTTCAATCTAACTAAGTTCCATTGGAACTAGAACTCATCATGAAGATGATAGACATAAGACTAAAGGACTACAAATGATTGATTGCCTAACAAGACAAAATAGAGTAAATAATAATAAAAAAACTAACTAATTCTCTATGTCTCCCTAAAGTGCACGACCATGAATGAAAAGAGAGAAGAAAAGAAAGCAAAGAGAAAGAAAAGAAGAGAGGGAGGAAGAAAAGGATCTCATGGCCAAGGGGGAGAAAGAAGGGAAAAGGAAGTAGAAAAAGAGAAGAAAAAGGGAAACAAGCCTAAATTAACTAGAAAGTCTTGATCTTCAAGAGGTGCAGGTTTAAACCTAAGCTTTTCAAATTTTAATGTATGTTTCATGGTTGTTTTCTATGATTTTTATCACTCTTGAATCCATTATGATTTGGGGTTCTTGAGTATTGAGCTTAAATATGGATGATTCATGACAAGATTGGGTAGATCTATGACTTGATAAAGTGAATTTAGCTTGGTTGCTTCATGATGCCTACTTAGGGTTTGTGTGAGAGGTTCCTTGATATTGGCTTGATCTTGTTATGATTGAGTATATGTATATAACTCTAAGAGTGACTTGATGTGTTTTATGATTATCTATAATTAATTAGCTTGAAAGGTGGCTTAGGCCACTTCTTGATACTCATAGCCATAGTAGGCCTTAGGAGTGTTTATGTGTGTTATGATATAATTATGTGTTTCTTATGAGACTTGGTTGTTGATTCATGACTTGGTGCTCTGTGATTTATTTAGATATCTCTTGGGTGCCTACTTAGAGTTATTATGAATGCTTTCTTGACTTTGGCTTAAATCTTACTAAGTTTGAACATGTCTTTATGCTTATCTACCTTTAAAAGGGCTTAGAAAACTAGAAACTCTCTCTAGATAGCTCACGGCCATATAGTGCCTAAAGGAACATTATGTATGATTAACTAGCTTGAAAAGTGATCTAGGCTTCTCCTTAGTATGCACGACCATAATGGGTGCTAAGAGTACTCAGGAAAGTTATTATATGATTATGAGCTCTTTATAATTGTTGTAGTTGATCTATGTAAGATTACAATTAAATAGCTTGAAAATCATTTAGTAAGGTCTTAGGTGCTTCACGACCATGTAGGGTTATAATAAAAGTTATGCATGAGTTGTTTAAATATAAGTGAGAGTCATGAGTTTTAGTGCCACTTTAAGGTATTTCAAGTAAGAAAAATGAAATAGAAGTTCATGATTATCCATATATATAAACTCATCTATATAGATTTGAAAAGGGGAGATGTGTACTTGATTTAAATGGTAGTATGGCTTATAAGATTTAATGAGATTTAGAAGTGTTTTCAAGTAGAAAATATAAGAAAAGACCATGATGTACTATATTAGGGTGTTCGGCCATGTAAAGTTTCAAGGGGAAAGCTTTGTGTTTAATTTGGTTAATGATAAGATTTATATATTCTAAGTAAGTCTATATTTATTTTGAATGAGAAATCTAACGAAGAATTGCGATGCATCAATAGGGTACGATATAACCATATTAGGGTTATAAAGAAAAGGGATGTGATTTGAGTATTGGGTGACAAGATTAAAATGTTCTAATAATGGTTTGGAGTGTTTCAATGAGAAAGCTGAAAGAAAAACCATAATACCCAATAAAAGTAAGCTTGGTCATATTATGGTATAGACATTAGTTTTATGCATTTCGTTAGAAGTAAAAGGTATAAGAAGTGCATTATTAAGTTTTGACCTAGAAGGTCTACGTTATCTCCCATTATAGAATTGTGGGTATTAAGGTAGAAGATGACATTCTATCCATAGTTAGAAAAGTTTTATAGAGGTTTAGCCTTGAGAAAATAAGAATGATCAATTGAGGGCTAAATTGTGGGGTTATGATTTAGAAAACCTCTCTTGTCTAAGTATGACTCAAGTTGTTATTTCAAGGTGAGTTATGATTTTAAGTATTAATTTCAATGATGTATGGCCATTAAATGAAACTACTATTAGAGCCTTAAGCTTGATGATGTGTGGCTGATGAAAGTAAGTTAATGATATATGGCCATTGAATGAAATTATGATAGTAAAACTTTATGCTTTATGAATGGCCTACGAATATGTAAAGTGTCTTGAAATCACACTTGTGTCAATTGCATGCTCACAATAAGTAAAGTGGAAGAAATATTTTAAGGTTGGAAATGATCCTCAAGCAAAGAAAAATGAAAAGGAGGTGATTCCAGAAAGAATAGAAAAGAAATTATTAAAGAAAACACTATAGAGATGATTAAAGGCACATGATCGATGAAAGTCTTACATGTATCTATTGTCCACTTTGTGGATGGTCCACCCAAAGTGTGGACAGGATGAGTGACACCTTCGGTAAGGGATAGAGTTGCCACTCAAGTTTTTAGGGGACACCTTATGTCAAGGGAGAGCTCTCACTTATGATAATGACTATTAATGATGATTATGAAAGTTAAAGGGGGCTATGTCTCAAGATATGAGACCATGTAAGTAAAGATTATTTAAACTATGTTATTAAGACACATGAGCATGTAATTGATAAGGAGTCTAGTGTTTACTTAGTTAAGGTTGAAAGCCTAAAATGGGTCAAGTGACCAATAGCAAGCTTATGTTTAATGAGTTGTTATGAATTATCCATATTCTAATAATTAACATTGACCATGAAATTGTTTTCTGTATGATATATAGTTAGAAGCACCGTAGTTTTCATATTGTTCTTGTGTGGTTTAAAACCTTACTGAGAATGTAGAATGTAACATCCCTATTTGCCTAAGTCTAAATTTTAAAATCTTAAGTAGCCCTAATTGTCATTTATTTATTATTTGCTGTTTATTGCCTTTTTTTATTTTTAAAAATTATGTTGTGCTATCTAAATTAAAGAGAGCATTAAAAATTACTTAAGGGAACTAAATATAAGTTGAAATGTCTAGTGGAATAGTGAAATCTTAGCAGCAGTAGTTTAGTAATTTTGAATATGTGAATAGGGACATTTTTGTCTAGTAAAAAAATAGAAAACAGTAATTGGCTAATATTGATCGTTGAGTCCACTAATGTATTTCTAGTCACTTTAAAATTTAATTAGATGAAGAATAGCATAACAAAATTAATAGAAAAATAACATTTATAAAATTAGCCAATTAGAGCATGACATGTGAAAGCATGTCATTGAATAAAAATTTGGCCAATAAAAGAGTGACACATGGAGGCCTAGAATTGGCTAAAAAATTGGCCAATAAAATGGTGACAAGTGGCATCATGTGATTGGCCAAGAATTGGCTAATAGGCTTGTGACATTTGGAGACTATCTATTGGCCAAGAAATCAATCAATGGCATGGTGACACTTGGAGGCCAACTATTGGCTAGAAAAAGCAATCATGACCTAGTTGAAGTAACCAAACTAGATACTATTTAATTACCCCTACCTAGTTCCCATCCAACTAGATTAGTTCTAAATGAACTAGAGGCCATCATTAACAAGATAAGCATAACCAAAAGCTTGGCTTCTAATTGGATGCCTAACAAAGACAAAATAGCATAACCAATAATAAACAAACCAAATAATTCCCAATCTCTCCCTAACCCGACGGCCAAAACAAGATCAAAGAAGAAAAAGAAAAAAAAAGAGAGAGAGAAGGGAGGAGAAGCCATAGTTCACCGCCAAGAGAGGTGGAGGAAGAAAGAAGAAGAGAAAAAAAAAGAAAGAAAGAGGAAAATTAAGCAAAAATATCAACAAACTCAAGCTTTAAGAGGTAGGGACTCAAACTTCTTCTTTTCTTGTTGAAAAACATAGAGTTTTATGGTGGGTCATCACTCTTTGATGTATGGGTTTCCATGTTCTTTGGGCTTTGAGTTTGAATATGGGTGATATACGACAAGATAGCCTAGTTTTGTGAAGTTAATGAGCTTACTCTCAAGTGAATGATGGACTTTTCCTAATATATTTAAATTAGGGTTTGTATAAGTAATTTTCTCTTTGACTTGATTTTGATGACTATGGTTGGATATGAAACCCATGTGATGATTAAGTTTTGTTTTATGGATGAATTATGTGCAAATTTGCTCAAACTCTCTTGGTGGCACAGAGGTTTTAAACTTATAACTTCCTGCAAACTACCCAAACTCCTCACTAATTTGAAACTTTTTGAGACAAAAGTAAAAATTACTTACTTATTCTTTCTATTGAATAACAACTTATCTTTGTTGTTATGTTATTAATGTGAGCACTTTTAGTGCTCTAGGCTTTCAATATATATATAAATATAATGTACAAACTACAATATTACATTAAAATCATTGTATATAATAGTTTTCATGAACTAAAAAAATATTGCATTGATAGATTCCGGTACACTTAAGCAACCTATAATATATATATCCAACAAAGTTATCCTTATCTAATGCATGCACTTAGCTTTACTATTCTTCAAGGTGTGCATTGAGATCTTCAAAAATTTGTTCCTTAATGAGCCAATAATAGAGAGTATAGAAAGAAGATAAGCTAAAGCTTTTCTTGAACTTGTGTAAGATTGAATTGTGACATTATTACTTTTTGGAATGGTAGTGATTGCTCTAGACATAACTTCTATTAGACCTATGAAGCCCTTATATTCTAGCCTCTCAATCAACATATGCAGGAGGCCGAGTTTTGAAAATGATTTTGCAACAAATAGACATTGTTGTGTATTCAATCTACCCTAGAAATGGCCAAGGTGGGTCCTCTACATGAACACTACTAAGTGTATATTTAGATTATCTTATTTTTTATTAAAAATAACTTATATTAAAATTTTACTGAAAGAGCTTTTGAGAAAAAAGTAATTTTATCCCAAATGATTAAGCTTTGTAAAACATGCACTGAAATTGTCAGTTTTGCATAAGGTGCAACAACAATTTCACATCAAGCTGTGACAAGAATTTTGCATCAAGCCACCAATATCACATCAAGATGAAAGGAAAAGAACTTCGAAGATTTAATAACAACATAATTTAGTTTTGTGTTACACAATTGTTCAACGAAATTTAAGAACAAAATACAAAATTTACAAAACAAAAATGTATAAAAGAGGGGTAGCAAAAAGCAAGTATGATAGCATAGTGCCGACATGCAAATTGATGAGGGCAATTAGCGGAGGACAAATATTTTGCTTGGTGAATTGAAAAAGAAGATCTTGCAAAATATCGAGTTAAGATGTAAACTGATTGGACCATACTGGTAACCACCTAGGCCCAAGAACCTCTTGAAGCCTAAATCCCTGAAAGATGGGTCAACCATTGATCGACGGATGGTCCAACTGACCCAAGGTTAGAAGCTCGCATGCAAGATGTTTCCTTGGAGTGAGCAAATTGGTTGCAAGAAAGGACATATGTCATCTTTTGATGGGCTAACTCTATAATCAGAGAGGAGAGAAGCAATCATGAGCTAAGGAGGGGGGACCGCATTGTCCCATCCCGAAGTCGCCATATAAAAGGGAGGTATGTTATTCACTCAACCTAGGATATTCTTCTTTTACCTCACACACTCATTGTATCATTGGAGACTTTGCAAATACCCACCACTACTACTGAGAGGACCACTTTGGAACTCTGGATTAGAATGTTGGGTCGAAGAATGAAGTCTTAAAGCTCAAGCAAGAACACTAATCTTGCTATTGTGATTTGCTAGCAACTTAATAGTGGTTGACACTTGTAGCATAAAGAGAGAGAAAGGAATCTCCAGCATTATTGAGTGACTCAGTTTTTTTTTTTTTTTGCTAACAAAATGCTGATTGTGATGCCACGGAGGATTCTAACAATGACATGTAAACTTTTCATCTTTTTCATTAACATTTGGCTAATGGAGAGACTAAATTGAAATAAATTTTAATTAGTGAAAGACTATATTGCAAAAATTAATTTGAGGGACTAAATTAAGAATGAAACCACTAGTATGGGATCAAAATTGAATTTTGTCGATAATTTTATTTTGTGAACAAGCTTGGAAAAGTTTAATCTAAGTTCAATCAAATATCTAAGAAATCTAGACTAAAAACTAACAATAAAGTTGTAGTTGGTATCCTGCTTGAATATGCATACTATTATTTTCTAGCATTTATTTTCAAGCCATCCAACTGGTGTACCACAATATATAAAGCCCAAGCCAATTCACTATACCAATATGAAAATGTTTCTTGCATTCCAAAATACTTTACCATTTTTACACCAAATGGCCATATAGGCAACTTTTAAGACACCGGGTGTGCAAACAGTAAACACTAATAGCCACGTTAGCAGAACGGATGTGAAATATAATTTTGGAGCTTAAAAGCTCCTTATCTCTTTCTCTCTCTTCATTTCAAATTCCTGCTCTTCATTCGTCTCTGTTCATGCCCCCACTTCGGTGCTCCTCTGACAGCTTCTTATGCTCTTAGCTAGCAAGTTCTTTCCTAGCAACAACAAATATTTGGCTTGCAAGTTAGTTCTCATTCGTTTAAAATGTCTTTTTTTGAAGTGGTTTGAATGGTGGCTGTTGAGAGTGTTAACAAAACGTTTTCTTACATTAAAAACATCAAATATGTATCTCATAGAGGGAAAAGGGCCAAGATTACCATCAAAGATTAGTTCATAGAGGTTCAAGAGAAGAAGAGAGTTCAAAAATGTGGTCATGCATGTCATGGTTCTTCATCAACTACTTTTCGTACTACATTAACCACCTTTTTACATGCTGCTAACCACTTCTCCTCCACCCTTCAACACTAGCCACATCCAATCTTCTTAGTGCTTCATTAACTACTTTTCACACTACATTAACCACTTTTTTACACGTTATTCACTTGATCTCCACCTTCAACATGTCACATCTAAACCTTTTTTTGCTTCATTAACCACTTTTCACACTACATTAGCCACCCTTTCATACATTATTAACCACTTCATCTTCGCCTTTCAACACTAGTCACATCTAAACATCCTACTGCTTCATTAACCACTTTTCACACTTCATTAACCACTTTTTTTACATGTTGTTAACTAATTCACCTCTACCCTTCAATACTTGCCATGTCTAAACATCTTTGTGCTTTATTTACCACTTTTCACACTACATTAACTACTTTTTTCACGACGTTAACCACTTTACCTCCACTGTTCAACATTTGCCACATCCAAATCTCTTTTTACTTCATTAACCACTTTTCGTATTACATTAACCACTTTTTTATACGTTGTTAACCACTTTACCTCCACCTTTCAATACTCGTCACATCTAGACCTCTTGGTGCTTCATTGACAACTTTTCCCACTACATTAACCACTTTTTTATATGTTGTTAGCCATTTGAAGTGCACCTTCAACATTTGCCACATCCAAACCTGTTAGTGCTTCGTTAGCTACTTTTCACACACTACATTAATCACTTTTTTATATGTTGTTCACCACTTAAATTGTACCTTCAACACTTGCCACTTCCAAACCTTATGCTGCGTTATTATCCACTTGTCACCCTACATTAACTATCTTTTTACATGTTAACCACTTGGCCATTAGTTTCAACACATGAAATATGATTGTAATCCCATGAATGTTTGTGCAAGTCTTTTGTGTTTGAGAAAGCATACTTGATAGAGGATACAAATATTCTTGATGTATATAACAGCTTACGGGATGTTGAGGATGGTGTTCAAAGTATGGAAGAAGTACATGATGGTGCCATAATTTCCAATGATAGCTTGAATGAGGAATTTGAACCTTGTGTGCTAGTAGTTGGGATGTCATTTCCATCCGAGGTTGCTATTAAATCTTTCTATAGGCGATATGCTTATCAAGAGGGATTCACATTTATGACAAGAAATTCAAGAAAAGGTTTGTGATGGAAAACTTAATTACTTCATATTAGCTTGTTCTCGAGAGGGAAATCGTCCGTCAACAATCCCTCTTACTTTGAAGACACTGCTAACCATAAAAAAATAAATGTGAAGCAAAAGTTATAGTTTCTTTGAAGGAAGATAGTCTGTGGTACATAAGGAAAGTGGCACTTGACCACACTTATGAACTTATCCTAAGGAAGGTAAGGATGTCCAATATGAATAAAGACATTAGTATGCATGTGAAGAAAGTAGTACAAATCAATCATGAAACAAGAGTGTGGATAAATAAGACCTTCCGATCTCTTGCCTATGATGCTGGTGGGCATGAAAATTTATCATTTGGTGAGCGATATATCAAGAATTATGTGCATAAGGAAAGACGATCAATTGGTAAGGATGGTGATGGCAAGGCTATGAAGAGTTACTTTGCAAGGATGTAGGAGTAGAATATTCATTTCTTCTATGGCATAGACTTGGACAATAATTTTCATGTGAGAAATGTATTTTGGGCTGATGCAAGAAGCAGAGTAACATATCAATCGTTTGGAGATGTTGTGACATTTGACAAAACCTATTTAACAAATAAGTATGACATGCCATTTGCTGCATTTGTTGGCATGAATCATCATGGCCAATCTGTTATACTAGGATGTGGTATACTTTCTAGTGCAGAGATAGAGTCCTTTATTTGGTTGTTTCAATCTTGGTATCGTTGCATGATAGGAAAGACACCGCAAGCTATTGTCATGGACCAATGCAAAATGTCATTAATCAAGTCTTTCTGACCACTCGTAATAGGTGGTGCTTATGATACATAATGAAGAAAATTCTCCAAAAGTTCAAATCATGTGCTGAATATAGAAATATAAAAAATTCCATGAAAAGTGAAGTTTATGATAGCATCACATTTGCTGAATTTGAAGATAAGTGGTGTTTTTTCATTCAACAATTCAACCTACAAGATAATGAATGGTTGAGTGGATGTACAATGAGCAGCATAGATGGGTTCCCATTTTTTGGAAGAAGGATTTTTAGGCAAGAATGTCTACCACTCAATGGAGTGAGAGCATACATGCCTTCTTTGATGGCTATATCAACTTAACAACTTCCTTGCAACAATTTGTTAAGCAGTATCATAATGCCTTACATGACAAGGCAGAAAAAGAATTTGAAGCAGATTTTTCCTACTTCATCTTTACTATTCCTTGCAAGTCAAATTCATATTTGAAGAGCAATTCCAATATGCCTATAACATGCAAAGTTTAATGAGGTACAAGCTGAATTTAGAGGAAAAATTAATTGTTGTGGCTCCCTTCATTGTGTCGAGGGTACCATTTGTATGTACCATGTCATGGAGGAGATGGTAGTTGTAGGCCAGCCACAGGAATGTATTTTCGAAGTAATCTTCAATTGTGACAATCACAATATTTGCTATAATTGTTGTTTGTTTGGGTTTAGAGGCATAATGTGTAAACATTCCCTTGTTGTTCTCCAACATGAAAAGGTGAGGGAAGTGCCCTCAAAGTATATTTTGAAAAAAATGGAATAAAAATGTAAAATGGAGACACTCCTATATCAAAAGTAGTTATGATATGGCATAGTTGAAGTCACTAATTCAACGGTTTGACAATCTACGCAAGAAATTTTATGAAGTTGCAAAAATTGCAGCTGAGTTTAAGGATATGACCAAATTCCTTCAAGATGGCTTGCCTTAATTTAAAGGCAGGGTGCAATATATGGCTACATCAAAGCACAATCTCCCTAGTAGTTCTAAAGCTGACCAGCCTCCACATGACCAGCCTTCCCAAAATGTGATTGGCATTATTTGTTCTGTCAACCTATCGTGTGCCATTCGCAGTCATTTACATATAGCTTGTAAAGGTTGTCCGCCATCTAAGAGGGAAATGTCTCATGCATATCAAGTTGCCAGGAAATTGAAAAAAATAGACATAAGCAACCTCGTGACAAGGTTGCAACTGAAGTATATGCATTTCAAATATTAGTTTACCATTTGTTAATGTTTATGAAAAATTATGTGTAGTTACCTATTTTACAATTCTTATGAATAATTTTTCTTTGTTGAATTATGGAGGAATGCATCCAGCCAAGCAACTTACATGTAGGATCATCTATAGAAGTTACAACAGTTAGAGAATTGCTTAATGAGCGTGCTGTGTAAACACCAAGATTATGTTCGATTTTTAATTCTTGTTGTAGTGATACACTTTAGATATTTATGTTTGCTATGTTCTTGTAACAGTTTACAGCTGTTGATTTGAGTACAAATGTTGCTGGGTTTATGAATAATGACATTTGTTGGGTATTACGGTTATCAAATACTCCATCAATTGCATTTCTCACATTTAAACCCAATATTCTTGAGAGGCCATAGGCATGTAAAAAATATGATGGTTAATGGGTAATATTGACTGTATTTGACTTGATGAATTATTTTTTTTAGGGTTCTGCTAGTCAAATTTCATACATGTAAGTCTTGCTTTCTGGTAATGGAAGACAATTAGAAGATGTGCAAATGGGGGATATGTCGCATATTAGTAGAAGCTGATGTGGCATTATTATTTATTGAACTTATATGTTGATGTAGATGTTGTAAATGCATAGGTAGAATATTTAACTACAGCAGTGCCTATTCCACAGTCACTACCTTCCTTTTGAATCATCTGCTTCACTACTAACAATGATGAGTTTTTGTATTGCATGTACAGCGAATTGTCCCAGTAGTAGCTAATTCTTTGGGAATTTTTTAGCAATGATGCTTAGTTGTAGATAATTTGTTGGTGTATCAGAAGCAAGCTAGTCATTGACTTAATGATGTGAATGTGGTTTTGTTGTGTGTATAGTGTACGAACAAACATAGAACATAGTATGTGTACAGAATGCATATAAATGTATATTTTGTAACGTATATATAATATACAGTTGTATGTACAATTAGCATAATGGATCTAGTGCTTACTTTGTAAAAGTGTTTTGTGCTTACATTTGCGTGATTTATTGTTCCATTGTGGATGGGTTTGGATGTATATATCTCCTATGATTTCAATTTCTAAATTTAACCAAAAAACATCAAGCAAGAGAATTGACCACTTTCAATACTAAATTAACCACAATTTTGCACAAAGTTAACCACTTTTTATGGGCAAGTCTAACCACCTATACACCCTCTCCCACCTTGCTCTAAAGTGGACAATGCCTTTATTAGACAATTTCATAGTCAAATGAAGGGTTTCAATTGCTGAATTGGACAAAAAATATAGCATGGAAGAGATTTAACCACATTTAATACTATATTAACTAATTTTTTACACATTGTTAACCACTTGAAGTGCACTTTCAACATTTTCCACATCTAAACATCCGAGTGCTTTATTAACCATAATTCACACTACATTGACCACTTTTTTGCATGTTGTTATCCACTTGAAGTGCACTTTTCAACACTTGCCAATTATAAACTTCTTTTTGCTTCATTAACTACTTTTCACACTACATTAACCACTTTTTTACACATTGCTAACCACTTAATCTACAACCTTTAACACTACCCACATCCAAACATCTTGGTGCTTCATTAACTACTTCTCACACCGAATTAACCACTTTTTTATATGTTTTTAACCACTTAATTTGCACCCTTCAACACTACCCACATTCAAACATCTTGATACTTCATTAACCACTTTTCACACTATATTAACTACTTTTTTTTACACATTTTTAACCATTTAATCTGCACCTTTCAACACTACCCACATCCAAACATCTTGGTGCTTCATTAACTACTTTCCACCGTACATTAACTACTTTTTAATACATTATTAACCACTTAAATTGCACCTTCAACACTTGCCACTAAAAAACCTGTTGATACTTTATTAACCACTTTTCACACTGCATTAACCATTTTTTACACATTGTTAACTACTTAAAGTGCACCTTTAACACTTGCCACTTGTAAGTCTCTTTTTGTTTCATTAACCACTTCTCACACTAAATTAACCACTTTTTTAACTCGTTATTAACCACTTAATTCAGCACCCTTCAACACTAGCCACATCCAAACATCTTGGTGTTTCATTAATCACTTTTCACACTACATTAATCACTTTTTAATACTTTGTTAACCACTTAAAGTGCACCTTCAATACTTGCTGCCAAAAAACCCCTTGGTGCTTCATTAACCACTTTTCACACTACATTAACCTCTTTTTAACATGTTGTTAACCACTTCAAGTGCACCTTCAACACTTGCCACTAAAAAACCTCTTGGTATTTCATTAACCACTTTTCATACTCAATTAACCACTTTTATACACGTTGTTCACCACTTAATCTGCATCCTTCAGCACTACCCACATCCAAACATTTTGGTGCTTCATTAACTATTGTTCACACTACATTAACTACTTTTTAACATGTTGTTAATCACTTAAAGTGCTCCTTTAACACTTGCCACTAGAAAACCTCTTGGTGCTTCATTAACCACTTTTCACACTGCATTAACCACTTTTTTACACCTTGTTAACCACTTAAAATGCACCTTCAATACTTGACACTCATAACATCTCTTTGCTTCATTAACCACTTCACATACTAAATTAACTACTTTTTTATATGTTGTTAACCACCTAATTTGCACCCTTCAACACTTGCTACAAATAAACCTTTTGGTGTTTCATTAACCACTTTTTACACTGCATTAACTACTTTTTTACACAAGGGTAACCACTTTTTTTGTTTAAGCAAATATTTCCCTTGTATACCCTCAAAGTGTTTAACCTTCTTTCATTTCTTTTCATATTCCTATTCAGTTTACCCATCTCTGTGATTCGTTTGTGCCATCGGTAGTCATTACTGTCACATCATACCTAAAGGGCGCTGCGACGAAAGGCAATTAAATTTATAAAAAAATTTAAGAGTCGCCACTAATTTTTATTTGAATAGAAAAATAATTGAAAAAATCCTTTTATCATGAAAACTGGTCTTTAAAATCGAGATCAGGTTCGGAAGTCTGATAATGCATAGGAAAAGACAGAAACTTAATCTTACTGCATTCCTTATACATCCATTCTTAGACGGTTACCCTAAAGTTAATTGTGCAAAAATGATTATGACCTTAAAATGTATTTAAATTACCCAAAAAATAGATTTCCAATAACAAAGAATGATAAAAATAAACAGAGAACTAATTAAAAATATTTATAGTTTTGACGTGCCTTGTGTGCCTACGTATCTCTATGTGCAACGGGAAATCAAAGTCACATAATTCTTGTAAAAAATGTTTGTGTGCTGGAGGATTTTAATTAAAATTAAGGGTTAATTAAATGTAAAAATGATTTATATATTGATTAAATTAAAAATGCTTTGATGATGTTGATTAAATTAAAAATTTTATGTGAGAGTTTATTGATAAAAATGATAATGATAATTGATTAAATAAAAAAAAAACTATTAGTTGGTTGTTTTTAAAGAAGATTATTAATATTTAATCTTGTGAATATACATTATCCACTGCTGATTGTGAGAAAAGGCGTTGCGACTCATAGTGATCGGATAATGCTCCACCCTGATAACAGCCTACACTAATCACGATAGTTCATAATAAGTGATCTCTCTTGTGGATCAGAAAAGTCGATCATAAGAACAATTATAGAGAGTCGACTTTATGTGTCATCAACATCGCATTCAACATTTATATGGTGTTATAAATGTTTTAATAAAGTGGTAGGTTGTTAATAATAGATTTAAAATAATAGAGTTATTGGTTTTCCTATAAATTTGAAATTAGTGGCTTAATTAAACTAGTATTATATCCACGTACATCGGAGTACATAGGGTTTGTGCACTCATCGTACCACTATATGTATGCTAGATAGTGATCTATGTACCAAGTTATATTTTCTGGGACGAAAGACAGTACGAGAGATCAACTGATGCAATATCATAGATTCCACTGTTCACCATTAATAGATTTTTAAAGTCTATACTATATCTATTCTAGCATAGAAGGTGTGAATAATAATCATTAGGATTTAAGAGTTACAAAACCACTCTCCTCTACTCACGTAAAGAGCGTGAAAATGAGTTATAGATCATAGACAATTAGAGTAAACATATCTAGTCAAATGCTTTAAAAAATAATATATATAATTAGACAAGAGAGAATCGTGCAGACAATTTACGTTGCGTTAGTCAATTAAATAGATTCTCTCTAAGATATAGATAAGTTTTAATAAATTGTGACCTCTAAATTGGGTGAATAATTGAGTCACACTTCTCTGTATAACATAGGCCAAGTCTGTTAAAAAGGTCAGAGTACTCCGTCCAGATATGACAAGAGTACCTCACATGATATGCAGTGGATTCACTTATAAAAGCAATCTTCTCAGCAGATGTGAAATAAGTATAAATATATCGTCCAATTTTAAACTTTAGAACTAATCACTCCACCTAGTCTCTGTATTTACAATATGTTGTATGATGTACTAATATGTTTTAAAATTTTGTAGATTTTGGTACCGAAACTTGCAGTAAGGGAGTGACAAAAACAGAGTACTACTTAGAATTTAAGAATTTTTTATGGTTTTATGTATAAAAAGTGCAATTTAATTGATGTTGTACACAACCACTCAAAATATGCACTCGATTTTAACTTTTTGTGATTCTTTCTCACCTTATTTAATTTATTAGCCAAAATATTTGATTGGCTAATAAAACAAAATAACCCACACAAAATGAAGGTCCATCATTACCTAATGATAATATGTTGATCAAATGGAATAACCTCAAATTAATGAGTTATACAAAACAATAGAAGAGTGATATATATAATTAACTGGAGGATATGACTTACTCAGAACATCCATATGGATTACCAAGATAGAAACTTGATGATAAAACTACCTAAATAAGCAATTCAAAAACTTGGTTAGATCAAAGTCTCAGTTTCAGCTTTACCAGGTGTTATAGATTCATCCAACAATAATTCAAAGTAGTGTCTCCATTTCAATAACTCAAGATCCATAATAGATGAATCTTATTAAACAATTAAAAAATAAGCTTTATTCAAGGGCCTTGAGGCTACTTTGGCTTAACTTAAAGTACAAATTACCATCGACCAAAATATTGTCACATAAAAAATAGTACAATAATTTATGACCCAATCAACAAAATTATATTTAGCTCAGAGCACCAATTGTCTCTAAACATGTTATCAACAATAATCCAAAACAAACATTTCAGTAATAAGCCCGCGCATAGATAATTATACCCTTAGCCGTTCAGTGTAGGATATTATAAGTATAAATAATAAGGATTTTAGAAATACTCAGTAATCAAATAATTGAAACCACTATGTGTAATAACAAATCAAAACTAAGTCAATATAAAAATAAGAAAAGTTAAAGTTACAAGATCAGTGGCTTATGATCAGAGTAGGTAGTGAGAAGATGTTTACAAGGTGAGAGGGTATGCCAGTAACAGATTCGTGTGTGAATAATTGCTTGTCGTAGTCTGCGTCAGCTCATGATGTGAGGGTTAGTGAAAGGAAGCTTAGTGGTCTGACTAGAGAGTGGGATGCTCTTGCTGTTGAGGTATGGAGTGCCGCTGCCTGTAGAGCGCCTGATGTCGCAAGATAATCGTTGAGGAAGAAGAATGAGTACAGGTCACGTGGGCGCATAGTAGTTGATCGCGTGTCAGTGAGCAGGCAGCTCATTTGTTGTGTCAGATGCTTTGTCGAACTGGATTAGAAAGTGTTGGGTATAGTTGAGTGTCAGGCACAGGTCTTGCTTTGTGGTTGATTCGCGGACTTGAAGCCGTAAACTGCCTGAGGAGTGATCTACAGCTGTGTGTTTTCGGTATCTTCTTTCTTCGTTGGGCTTCAACAGGGTTATGATACAACTAGTGGTTCGATAGGATGTCTAAGAGGTACCTCCTAAGCATTTGGTACGATTGGTGATTAGCATAGCTAGCTCTCTCTCTTTTTTGAACCTTAATTGGACGTGAGGTTTCCAGGTGAATATCGCTAAATGACTCAGCATGCAAGGGTTGTCAAAGTTGAACGTTGGTGAATTGCCTTTGAACTGTATGGTGGTTGGATCAGCCATGATGTGAGGTAGGAGTTTGCTTGGTGTAAAATTTACTGCTGTTAGGAGTAAGAAGCAGCGGTGCATGACTTGACAAGAAATAGCTGATGTGTACCTGTGAGTGGTGTTTTACGTGGTGCCACTGTGAGGTGAAGATCGCGCGTCTGGTAGCATGTGACTGAGATCGGTTCTCTGGCGGTCCATGATGTGCAGGAGGAGTTGCTCGGTTTCTGTTACATCTTGCACCTTATCACATACGTAGGGTGATCCCATGAGCTACGGTTGGGCTTGGTGTTGTGTGAGAGTGAGGAGTCATGACTATTGGCTGATTTGCGTCGGCTGTTTTGTGGCAGAGGAGGTTCGCCACGTGGGCATATCATCAATTATAGAGAGATGGTAGGTCAAATGTAGGCCAAAGGTCACGTGGATGAGCGCTGCTAGACCATGCGTTGCAATGTTGTGATCTAGTGACAGCAGCACATGTGAGACACGAAGTGAGTGGAAAACGGCGGTGCTGGTGATGATATAACAGCTGTATAGATTTGGAGTCTCGGTGGATGAAAGATCATGCGGCGAGTGATTGCTTGATTTCAGGTGTCGAAAAGTGTTGTGTAGTCTGTTTGAGGAAACTGGTATGGTAGTCATTGCTGTTAATGTGGAGGGAGTGAAAAATGCTTACGCTTGTGGGTCTAGTGGAGCTACACTTATGTGAACCTGTATCGTCAAAGCGAGAGAATTGGACGCCAGTGTGTTGTAGAGGCGGTGACATCACGGCGAGCGCGGTGGTCAGTTTCATAACCTGTCATATATAATAAAAAACTGATTTGTCTCCACAAGAAGGTAATTGGCCTAATGCATGGAGTTATCTATTAAGTAGGCCAGATCCTTTCCTTATTCTTTTCTTCTGTTTCATTTCATATTTTTCCAACTCTATCCTTGTATTCCGAGGTTTACGTTGTCTCCTGCCATAAAATATTATTCTCACCTACTCCCTGCAGTCTAGTGCGAGCCTATTCCTTTCCTTGGCCATTTCATTTTTTTCCTCTTCTCATTCTCTTTCTCTCGCGCATCTCGCTGTTGTTCTCCACTTGTTGAATTGGAACCTTATCACTGCCATGGGCGAGACATGCCATACCAATTTGCTTGCATCTAAATAATGGGATAGATGACAGAGCTAAATGTACTCATGTAAGGAAGTGAATCTGTAGTTTAGTGTACATACGCCTCGTACGCTCAATGGGCAGAAATGCTCTCCCTTGTGTGCTTCTGGACCAATTTATCTCTGCCATAGAGTTTGAATCACCCAGGAATGTGTACCATCCGCTTATATGCCATTCTTCTTTCTCCATCTCTTTAATAAGAAATTGATTAACATGTACAAACATTACTGACGGTCTTCCCTTGTTCTATCTGTACGCGCATTAATAGCCATGTCAAAGGCCTGCACATGTTTATTGAAAATATGTACGAAGACAATTGGATAATGGTGTAGATGACTACAGTGATAGATTTACATAAGAGGTAAGTGAGCAAGCATGAAAGAAAATAAAGATTGTAAATCACATATTAAGGAGTTACATTAAAAAAGGTGTTGAATGGTTTGGAGTTAAAAAAGTTGTGTTGTGGCTTGGTTTGGGAAGTATTTTTAGTTTTGGGACAAGGATCTTGCCTCTTCTGAATTAATGAACATATATGAATCAACTAAGAGATGAGAGAAGTGGTTGGTTCTCAAAACCAATATTCTTGTATATCCAGATATCAATGCGATAATAAGATCTTGAGTTCATGAAAGTTAATCTATACTTTATAATCTTTTTAATTTTCACTAATTTTGGCACTACTATTATTTCTTTAATTTTGGATATCATATTTAAATTGTGTTCATTGTCAGTGTATATTTCCTACTTTCAATTATTTTTCTCATCCACTTTCTCTCCATAAAAAAAATACTCAAAAATATGCGCATTTAAATACGATATATGACCAAGAAAGTCTACTCATACTTTTTAGAGTGCATCTATTTGTTGGCAAAACCATTGTGGACTCTTATTATCTCTATTGATTTTTCTTATGCTTCCATGAAGGATTATTATGTCATCCATTTTCTTTAAAGAAAAATTAGTAATATTTGGTATATCTCAGCGTTTTATAAAATCCCAGTGTTCATAGTCACACCTAAAGAATATTATAATAATCGAGAGACTGTCCAAAAGGCCCTGAACTCTTTCCCTCATAGTCAAGACACTGTGTTGGAGGAAGCGACAAGCCTACTATAACGCATATGTCCTACCCACACTAGAGTCATTGTGGCTCTCATTCAACTATCTTATTCCCTCTTTGCGTCTACTCACTAATTTTTATTTTGTGTCGTATTCATTGTACCCACTTTGCCATTCCTCTAATTATACATTTTGATTTAGACATCACTTTAACCCTCATCCGCGCCATATGTTAGTAGGATTTAGATTAGGTTTATATAATAAATATATTGTCAACTAATGTATTATTTAAGTAGTATGAGAGTATATATATTTAGGGTCGTTAAATTGTGATAATTAAATTAATTTGATGGTTACATGCGTGTTTTTCGTGAGATTTTATAAGTGATTTATAATATGATCAAATGACTTAAATTATATTTACTATATATACTTATCCTATAGATATTGTTTATTGTTGCGGTATATATTCACATAATATTTTTTAATTTTCTGTCAAAAGAATATATGATCCATATAATTTGTTAGTTATGTGTTCTTTCCTTCCAATTTATCATTCATTGTATACATCTTCATAGTTTTAGCCCATTACAATGTCGATGATAAACTTAACCTCTTGTGGAATGAATTTATGATTATTACTAAAATATATTCAGGGATTTATATAAACAACTCAAAAAAATTTCCTTCACAATTAATAAAAAGACATTTATCTAAAACGTTAGTTGGTATATCAGAAATTGATCTTTTCGTATGACTCTTTATGTGAAATCATTGTCTTAATATTAAATAGTTTTTTAAAATTTGTTCTATAGTGTTCGAATTTTGCACCATATGTTCTATGTCACTTACCTATAACACACACTAAGATGGCTATTAGGTGATAATGTGCGAAATAAAGAGACTCTATCTCGTATACGTCATCAAGAAAGTAAGAATAGGGCAACACCATTGAGTAGGCTTCCTAGATATGATATAAAAAGAATCTGTATACTATGTTCTACACTTTCTGATTCGTAGGCAGAAATTTTCATGTTATTTGAAGATGGGTTTAGATTCGTCATGCAAAATGTTCCATAAGAAGGAATAGGGTGTAGAGAAAGTATATGGTCGATATACTATTTTCTCTCTTAACGCGCACCTCTAGATGATTGACACACTTTGACCAACGTGTCGATTTTTACAGCTAATTATCTCTATGGTAGATGTGTGTATAAAACAAAGCCACTACGATGATGACAACATTTATGGTAGACATTTCTTACATTATTACCTCACGACACTTTGATCTATGCATCAGTTTAACATTCGAAGATTGTTCACTTTGCAATACAGGAGAAACTAACTGATTATCATTGCAATGTTAGTCATATCTATATTAAAAAGGGTATCTGGTCGGGATACATTAAATTAGTAGCGAGCATATGTCGTTGATAGTGATGAATCCTAATGCTATTTTAGCCGTATTTAACCATAACTACATCTAGTTAAGAATCTATTGGGAAGTTTTATATCTTTCCAATAAGCACACTACCTTGTTAAAACCTCACTCCGTATTTATATAGATTAGTGAGTAATCGAATTCTAATAAGACGACCTAAATTTCTCACCTACTAAACTCGATCATTTATTATATTAACATTCTGTCTATGTTTCTTCAATGTGTTCCGTGAGATTTTGAAAACTATATCCAATATAATCAATTTTTTCTTACTAATAGTGTTGAGATATACAAAATAAATAACACTGTAAGTCAACTATACCGTGTGAGAACTTGCTGAAGCCGTCATGATTGGAAACAATAAACACACATGTTTAAAAATATAAATATATATAAATAGTGATAGGAAATTGTACTTAGGATAAATTAAGTAATTAATCATGTTGAAGAGATTTATTGATATATAGTGGAACATTTGTGAAGTATTTACTATGATAATTTCACAATATAGTTTAGAAACAAAATTTGAATAATCAAACACCAGGGTGTATATAATTATAGTCATAAAAAAAAATATGAATTGATGACAATGTCCGGACTATATGATTGTTCTATTTAGCCAATTTCTAGACTATTATAATGTGATAGAATGACAAATTAATTAATATATAACAAACTACCTACATTGATTAGCAAATATCTATTGTGGATCATTTATTAACAAATATTAACTATACTATTAGAAGCATGACACTCGGCGTGAAAAGCTATGTTCATTGTGGTACTAGAAATTGACTCCGAACTCTGATGTGATGTGACTAATTCAACGTACGCGCCTATGAAGCTGGTAATATAAATAGATGGGTTAATGACCAATAGTGCCAAGTTGACACACATGTGATTGCTCAAGAAATTGGCTTTAACTATAATTCTTGTAGACAACTCTTGGACAGCCAATATTAAGCTCTCAGTGCGGCTCAATGTTGCGCAGGGTATAATATTACTTGTAAGGAGAAAAATAACTACCTAATACTAGATCTAGAGGCGTCCTACACCTATCTAGTTCCCAATCTAACTCAGCCTTTAGCATTCCATGCTAACTGAGGCCAATACCATCCAACTTGTATTTAATTTTATAGTATGTAACCAATGGGTATCACACACCTCAAAACATAGGTCAAACCTAAAAACATGATATGATGGTACTTGCGACTTACACAAAACTCGGATCAGTAGCTTTAGTTCATCATCTAGTAAACACTAAACTCTCACATATAAATTCATCATAAGAATAATCTTTCCTAACCCCACGGTCAAATCAGACCCAAGAGGTTAAAAGAATAACTTTCTAAGAAAGAAATACACATACGATAAATCGAGATGAAAGGATACATCTCATAGTACCGCCTCAGGATTGGAAGAAAGAGGAAAAAGAGAAAGAGAACAATAAGGCATAGAAACAAGATAACGCGAACAAGCCTAGATCATCTCTAGTCACCTTGATCTAATCAATAAGATAGGGTACATTAAACACTTAGATCTTTCTTCTTGAACCAACAAGAATGATAATCAATATAGGGAGAATCCTCTACTACGTCAATTTTCTTAGAAACTTCGATGAGTGAATCCTATTTTTCCAGAGTTTTTTAGCTTGCTAATCTACTAGGATGATTTCCTATTTAGAGTTACCTAATTACATCTCAGATATTTATGATCCTTATGCTGAGCCTTTAACCTTGGTCAGAGTTAGATTGATTAAATTAGTCTCTATACTTATGCAAGTTAAAAGCCATAGTTATTAGGCGTTGTGTAATGCTACTGTAGGATCTCTCGTTGAATCTTGCATTTCTTTAATCTAATGTTTCTACCTTCTCGTGTAGAAATCCAAACATTAGGTTCTTTACAGAGTCGTGTGTGTATAACTTTGGACTTTCCGATATGAATATTTTAAGTGTAGGAGGAATCGACTTTTAATATTGCGTGCCTCAATAATTAATCATATGTGTTTCAACATTCCTACAAGGGATATTGGTTCAACGACTTAGAGGTATTACTAGGGTTTATCATACGATAAGAAATCTTTTGATTGCATTATAATACTTGGTTAGACTTTTTAAATCCTCTTGATAGTTACAGTTTAAATATTAATACATTGCAGATATCATTAGGGCTATTTTTTTCTGTTTAATAATGTGTAGACTTCAATTAGTGTAACATTTACGGCTATGTGACTTATGTCTAACTTTATAGAATGGTTGCGAGAGCACAAACCTTTTAAACTTCATCCTTTTGATGCCATCAACCCACATCGCAGAGATGCGCTTTAAGTATAAGATTACTATAGTGATCTTTGATATAAAGATGCTATTATAGATGAAGTCTATCTTTTATTGATGTGGTTTGAACTTCTCTTGTTAGAATATCACACAATTATTTAACTTTTCAAGTTGATAATCCCTTATATATATTAAGATATCATAGATTCGATGATGTCGTGCGTTTAGCGTGTACGTGACACCGTAGAAGACAACTAGCATCATATGGAAATCCTATAATCAATTGTGGAATTTTCTAATATTCTATTCACTATTGATTATATTAAACAAACATCAAGTAATACCCTTTATAACTTGCCGTCTACACTTTAATGATACCAAGTCACATAGTTTATAACTTTTAAAACCTAGTAATGTTTTAATGATAAATTTAGATAGAATTATACTTGGATTGCCATTTGAATTTGTGCATTTATAGGAAGCATGCGTATACTAGGATTTAAAGGAAATAGAGTGATTAAATTAAGACTTAGAGTTCTTTAGATAAGTTAGTAACTCTCTAATACACCTTGGATGAAAATATGAGAAAAAAAGGTCCCTCCTAATCCTATTGGTAATTCACGACCTAGAGTGGTCTAAGGAGGATTAGAAAAGACATCCTATTAAGAATTTGGCCTATGACCTATACCATCACTAGTATGTAGTGAATTTGAGATAGGTGAGATGAGTAGAAAATTGATCTCATTAGTAGATGCAAACTGGAGGGCATTAAATGTCTTAAATTCATATGTAAGTTAACTGTATGCCTCACTTTAATTCAAGTGAAAAGAAACAATGAAAGCTTGAAGATGTTCCTCAAAGTAAAGAAAATGATTTAGAGTGATCCAGAAAGATTAGAAAAGAATTTCTAATAAGATATCATGGAAGAAGTCCATGAGAAGTCCTACATGTATCTATAGTATACTTTGTGGACATGTTGAGTGGAATTCACTAAAAAAGTGTGGTATGGCCACTTATGTTAGGGGACGCCCTATGTCAAAGGAGAATTCTCAATTATGCAAATTGCCATGGCTATGGTTAATGATTATATTATGGGACCATGTAGGCAAAGATGATTAAAAAAAGGCAAAGCTCTAAGTAAAAATTTCCGTGAGCATGTAATTAATAGAAAGAATGTCATGAGGTAAGTTATTATAGATTATCCATATCCTGATTATGTACTAACCATGAAACTTTTTTTTTTATATATTATACAGCTGAAAATGTCATCATTTTAATTATTGTTTTAAATCCATTTAAGTACCTACTGAAAAATTATATTTCTCACCCTTATTATATATAATGTTTCCAAAGCCCTCAGCAGCAGACTGAAGATAAGGGTTTTTGTGCTCTTTGTGATAGATATTGATTTAGTTTACTCACCTGAGTAGGATGTATTTGAGTTAGTGATTCAAAATGTTACTTACCGATGGTTTGTGTGATAGTTTGATAACTATGTAGTATGTTAGCATAGGATTTCATTCATGCATGGCCTATTAAGGCCAGATACCTTTTAATATAGATATGTATATATTCTCTTATGCAAGTGAAAATCTAATGTTAATGTAGTGAATGAATAAATAAATGTGTACCGGTGTGTTTGTTTCACAAACAGAAAATATTAGTGTATGAACTTGTGTTATATTCGGTGTATAGTTGAAATTACCTATCTTTGTGCATGAATGAAGTTAGAATAAATGAGTTGATTAGAATTTAAGATTTACTTTAAGAACGTTTGCTAATTTATTAGTTAGGTAATATGATAAATAAAGAAATTAAATTTATTAGACAAATCACATAATTAGAACTTTTATTACGTTAGAAATGTCTATTTATTATGTGAAGGAAATTTTATGAGTTGTTATAAAATCCTGAAATTTTAGATACATAATCCAGAATTTTATCCCTTAAGGATATTTAATTTCAGACACATAATCGTTTAATTATATTAAATAATTCAATTATTTAATTAAGTATTTTTATTAAATAGACACGTAATCATTAATTTAATTAATTAAATTAAATCATTACATAAATTGAATTTTTAGTTTATAAACAATGGATTATGATTTAATATGTAATGTAATGCCTATAATAGTATAGGTATTATACATCTCGGATACTAAAGTTTGGCTTCATGAAGTTGCTGGATGACTTGGACTCCCTGAATAATTATAGTTGGGGTTAAACTGTATATAATTTCTTTCTTGATGGACTTGCTAGGGGCCACAAGTCATTGTAAAATGGTTCAATGATGCCCAAGTACACTTAATCGAATGTGCTTTTGTTTTGAAGGTGGTGACAAATTTGAAAGTACGCTGCTTGTATATATACAGATTGTTGATTATGTTATTAGTGACTAATAGTTGTTCTGGATATAAGTTTGGGTTTTGAACCACCTTCATTTATCAGAGAGGCAAGATCCTTGTCCAAACCAATACTTCCCACACAATTTTTATTAGCCCAAAGTTCACTTTTCCACTCCTAAACTTATTATCAAGCTTGAAAACATTCAGGTTGTTATGGTGGAATGGACTCTAGTTGAACTATCTTCTATTAATGAAATGTTACATTTCATTTGGTTTTGTAGTTAATTTCTACCAATTTAACTCGCATCGTATGGTTATGTCATTAACAGATAACTAATGAGTTAGTTGCATCTGCTTTTGAGATAGAGTGTGAGGTCATAAGGGAGGTGTGGGAGAAGGATGAATGTGGGCAGCTAGACCCCTCCTGACCAAGGTTATTAGATTTACAGGACCTCGTAACTGATAACAAGTATTTGATGGAAGATAATAAACAGCTATATAAGCACTTTTTTAACGAGAACAATCATTTCATGAAGGAGAATAAAAAGCTGCGTGAGCGCCTATGCATTCTTGAGATTGACATGGTAGTCATTAAGGAAATGTTAAATGAGTTTACAGTTACAATACTAATGCCTCATAATTTTACTCATGTACTTAACTCAGACACTTCTATTGTGTCTTATGGGAGAAATTTGAGTGTTGTGCCTATGCCAAGTAATCTTCTAATTGATGATATGCCACGTGTGCACTCACAAGGTGAAAGTTTGGATACAGATATGGGTGCAAGCATGATAGCAGTGACAAGTGAGTTTGGTGGTCAGTCTAGTACAAAAGGTTGTGTTGAGAGTGGTCTTTCAAATATACATGGCTGATTACACATAGTAGCCACTAACTTGCATGATGCATTGGAATTGACACTTGAAGAAGGAAATGTACCATGTCAAGTTGGTTTGACATTGAATCTGTATACAAGAAGGAAAACTAAGCTTAGATAGCGGGTCTAGGCATGGGACATAAGAACTCTGTGGACTACAACTTATACGCAAAAGAAAAAATAGGTTGATGAACATCCACTGACGATATTCTCCCAACGTTTGCATGCGTTGGTCATTCTTTAAGCCTATTTTATAAATATGGGTAATGAAGTATAGATGTTAGTATTCCTTTAATTTGTTATGTAATGATGTATATCTATTTGACTTAGTTGTGTAAAGAAGTGGTTAATTATGAGTACTCAACTAATTAAATAAAACTAATAACTAGTTACTGCCTCACATGTAACCCAGACAATGTGAATGTATAATTTCTATTGTGAGGGAATATCGTACAACAGCACCTGTAACATTATTTAAAAAATATGGATCATGTGGACCACTTTTTGGTGATTTAACCACTAGCTGAACTAACTTGATCACAATTTTATACTAAGTTAACCACTTACTTGGAATCATGTGGGAGCGGAGCAAAATCCTTCATAATTTACTCTCATGTTGAAATTTGCTTTATCACATATTTTGAAGGCTCATTTTGGGTGTTCCATCAATTGGCCATTTAAAGGTAGACCAAAGTACAATGATTTGGTTAATTAATCACTTTCTAAACTACATTAATCAGTTTTTTACATTGAGTTAACCACTTACTTAGCCACCTCATGTGGAAGTGGTGTCAAATCCATGATAATTTATATTCATGTTGAAAGTTGCTTTATGACATGATTTGGAGGCTCATTTGAGGTGCTCTATCACTTGGCCTGTCAAAAGTGGACCAAAACCCAACCTTTTGGTCAATTAACTACTTTCTGAACTACATTAACCATCTTTTTACATTGCGTTAACCATTTAATTAACCACCTCATGTGGGAGTGGTGCCAAATCCATGATATTTTACTCTCATGTTGAAAGATGCATTATGACATAATTTGGAGGCACATTTCGTGTTCCATAACTTGGCCTTTCAAAAGTGGACCAAAGTCCAAACATTCGGTCAGTTAGCCACTTTTTGAAACCACCTTTTTACATTGAATTAACCACTTACTTAACCACCTCATGTGGGAGTTGTGCTAAATCCATCATAAGTTACTCATATTGAAAGGTCCTTTATGACATGATTGGAGGCTCATCAGGGTGTTCCATCACTTGGCCATTCAAAAGTTGACCAATGTCCAAGAATTTGGTCAACTAACTACATTCTAAACTACAGTAACCACTTTTTTTACACTAACTCAATTACTTCTTGTGGGAGTTTGGCTGAATCCATCATAATTTACTCTCATATCAAAAGGTGCTTTATAACATTGTTTGAAGGCACATTTGGGATATTCCTTCACATGGCCTTTCAAAAGTGGACCAAAGTGCAACAATTTGGTTATTTAATGATTTGCTGAACTACATTAACCACTTTTTTACATTGACTTAACCACTTTAACCACTTCAACTAAATTAATCATTTAACCACTTATTTGGGATCATGTGGGGGCAATGCAAAATCCATCATAATATGAGCTCATGTTGAAAGGTTCTTTATGACATGGTTTGGAGGGTCAATTGGAAAGGTGCACCACTTGGTCATTTAAAAGTAGACTAAAGTCCAACGATTTGGTCAATTAACCATTTTCTAAACTACATTAACTACTTTTTTACTCTGCATTAATCACTTACTTAACCACTTCATGTGAGAGTGGTGCAAAATCCATCATAAGTTGTTAGCTCATGTTAAAATGTGTTTTTTGACATGATTTGGAGGCTTATTTTGGGGTGTTCCATCAATTGGTCATTCAAAAGTGGACCAAATTCTAACAATTTAATCAATTAAACACTTTCTAAACTACATTAACTACTTTTTTTACACCATGTTCACCACATATGTATTTTCATTCAACCTTATTGCCTTTGCATATTCATTACTTGTTCTCCAAAAACACTTGCTAATTTCTCATTTCATTGATGTAAAAAAGTTCCAACATACATAATTTGGTGATTAAACACCAATTGTTCTAACTAAATAAATACTTAAAATTGATTACATAAATAAAGACCAAAGGGTAAATTACATATTTCAAATCCGTTTCTTCTTTCAACCATTTGCATGATTGGCACACAAAGTATATACAACTGTTAAATCCTTCCCTTTCAACTAAGCGCAGAAATTGTTGTACATGTGCTTGACACATAACTTATGGTTTGCATTAGGCAACATGGATTGAATGACATCAACCAAGCCCTGTACAACATATAATTGTTAACCAAGGCAATAATATCAGCTATGTGAAATAAAGCACAAAAGCCAGAAATTTGTACCTCTTCTTTCCCTTTTCCTTCTCCTTTCCCTTCATCTTTTGTTTCTTACATTCTTTTATGCATGGACCAGTCGCTGTCTCATTACCATTCACAACAAAAAAATCATCATCACCAGGGCCTTGTAGTCCTACAAGCATCCAACGCTTCATCACTTGACCATTTAAACAGTCACTGTTGATGTCAGATTTAGGCCCTATAACTATGTTTACGTCATCTTCGGGCTCATCATTTAATTGTAAGACATCATTTCGGCCTCGTTGTTAATGATAGAATTCCCTCCACCACCACCCCTTTCATTTTCATCACTGCCATCATTCCTATTATTAGAAGTGTCACCTGGTGGAAATTCTTGGAAACAAGGACCTATTCCTGTGATTGTAAAGATAACCCAATTGGTTTTCCCATGCCTTTCATACACATGAATCATCTCCATAACCTGTCTATCCTCTTCTTTTTGTACTAAACCTTCATCTAAAGTTAGTCCAGGTACTTGATAATATAGTTCTGATGTACCAGGGTACCCAAAGGCTATTACTTTGTCAACCAAGTCCCAATATGAAAATAAGTCTGGGTCAATTAGGTATATAATGTCAACACTGCCACCCGAATACACCATACAACCCCGACGACTTAAAAAACCTCATGTTGTAACTCAATGGTACACATATCAAACATCCTACGACAAACAAAACTAATAGTTAAAGACAACAAGTGTTCATTACTTACAAGTAACAAATAATAAACAAGAAAAAGGTACCAAAAGCAACCACCCAAAAACTAACATTTGATCACCACAAAAATCCAAACAAATATAGGGGACATTTTAGGGACCAAAACTTGGAAAGGGATATGGGGGACATAAGACCAAAGCAAGGGTAAATACTTGGACCAGATGTTCTTGTTTCCTCCATAAGTAACAAGGTTCCTTACTGCTTCCTCTCCTACTCTGCCTATCGCTATCAGTGTGCCTTAATCCCTTTAACAGTTAGTCCATACAGCTTCAAGAAAAACACCAATGGGGATGACAGACACATGGGTGTGGCAAAAGCATCTCATGTGAGGGTCACATGCCAGAAAAGGATAAAAGCATGAAAATGTTAAGCAAGAGGGTGATTTAATCACTTATAGAACTAAATTAACCATTTTTTTTTACATTGACTTAACCACTCTCATGGGATCATGTAGGAGCAATGCCAAAACCCTTGTACTTTGGTCCAATGTTTTAAGGTGGCATCTTCCATCATTTTGGTGTCTCACTTGGTTGGTTCCATTGCTTGGTAATTCAAAAGTGGACCATAATCTAGCATGAGTGTGATTTAACCACTTCTTGAACTAAATTAATCACTTTTTTACAATGACTTAACTACTCTCATATTCCTTTTTGTAATATTGGTTATGCATTATACATATGATCTTGCATTTTTGTAGCTCAATTAGGGGCTGCTTGATGGTTGCTTAACATTTTTGTTTTATTTTGTATATTGGTGCAGCTTGGTTTGTATTAACTACTTAACCATATTGCATTAACATATTCATTAATTAAACTTGGTTTTCCAAAACAAATCCATATTTCTCATTTCATTAATGCTTAAAAGAACAAAATACATAATTTGGTCATAAAACGCCAATTCTTCTCAAATAAATACACACTTAAAACTGGATACATAGACAAAGACCAAACTATATTGCTAATGTAATTTACATAAAGTCATGCCTCCTATTAGTCGATTTTTCCAACAAAATACCAAACCAAGCCAAGAACGAACCAGCATAGTAATAGTAACCCAATAAGCATTTTGTCTTTCCTTCTTCATGCTTTTAGTTCTCTGACCAGGGCTTGTTTGTTCCTCACTAATCTATTGATGACTGATGTGTCCCTATTGTTCATAGGTGAGTCAAGCCAATCAAAATACTTACAGCAACCAACATAACCAAAGTTTGCACATCCAAAAAACCTTCTTCCTGGGTTACGAGCAGTCTATGAAGTCCTCACAAAGCGATCTGGTCACATTCACAGACACGAACCACTACACCAGGGTTATTTCTTGTGCTAAATGTAACATCCCCTAAATTATGACTAATTTTTGAATGCTTATGTATGAATGTGCTTGTTTGACATCCATTAGAATTTTAGAAAGGATCTAAGTTATATAATGAAAGTTAGTATAAAATATTAAATAACCTAAATTAAGTATGGTTTAGTCTTGGAAATAAGCCCAATTACGAAACCCAAAGAGCCTAAACTATAGAAAGCTAGACAAGGCCAATCAAATAGAACCTAAACTAGCCTAGCCCAAACAACCCAAAGGCCAATATCTAAGCCTAGAAGAAGACAAACAAATCATCTTCCAAGGAAGGTAGTCCACGTGAGAAGGGGAGAACGGAGGAAGAAAAGTAGAACGAGTAAAGAACATACCTAAAGAATAAAATGAATATATTAATGAACAATAGACAAAAAGGACAATCTTGCATAAGCAAGAAGTTCATGTGGAAGACATAAGGGAGGTTAGATGGTCTTCCAAGTTTTCTCAAGTCAAGGATAAGGTCATAATTATAAAGTAATGATAGTTATCCTATTTAAGAAGCAAGGAATCTAGTTAAAAATCAATGAAAAAGTTAGAAAGTAGCTAAGTCAACTTAGTTAACTCTATGTCAATCAAGGGAATCTAGTTAGTAAGTAACTAAAATAAGCAAACTTAGTTACTTTATTTGACTAAGTCATCATGAGAGTAAAGATAAACATCACATGGAAATCTCCTATTGGTTAAGAGAAAAGCAATATCATCATTCTAAAAGAAAAAAGTCAAACACATGTGGTAAATAAATATAATAAAGCTTGTTGATTTTCCAAGCTCAGGTTACGTGGCATGTATGAAAGGAGATAACTTGTAATCCTTAAATTCTATATAATCATTTGACAAGATATCTAGTTATACAAAAATAAAGGTACAAGCCCTACACTAAGAGACTCACAGCCATGTCTCTAGGAAGGAAACCAAATAGAAACTAAGTTACTCTAACTAAGCTAAGTAACCATCACCTAATTAGATAAGAAGGCCCTGTGTCACAACCCTACCAAAAGACATGTAACAATCAAAGAAGATTTCCTTAGTCAAAAAGAAGAAGAAAAATCACACTACTTGAACCAACTAGGTGCATGACCATTTAGCTATTCAAGAAAGCTATTCATGATTACATGCAATTTGGAAAGTTTCAAGTGGGTCAACTCAAAAGTTAATGATTAACCTTACTAACTAAGTGATAGAAGTTACCAAACCCAAACCCAAGCACGGCCATGCATCTTAGAAAGTAAATTGATTAACTTAGTTATTACAACCAAGTTAGAATGATTACCTAAGTAGATAAGATGCCATGTGGCATCACCCTAACCAAGACATGGATTGAATCACATGTCCTTAATCAAGAAGTCATTCCCCTTTAGCATGAAACCTCATGTCATACACTCACTTCTTTTCCCTCCTGTGCATATAGCCTTGCATCCTTAGAGTTCTATAAATACATTATTCATGTACTTCTCATGCACACATACCTAATCTAAGAACCAAAACTCTACCCACATACCTTAAGACCATCTTACACATGAATATACCAAGAGGATATCAACCAAAATCTAGTCAACTTCATGTAGGAAGTAATAACCTTCTCTATTATACTCTGTTTAACATGTTTCCATTTTGATGTACTTTGATTATTTGATGGATTTCACCATGGCTCATGATATGATTCTTCTACTCTTTAATGATTTCTTCAACTTTTTTCTACTTCTTATGCTTATGATAAGACCATGGACTATGAAAATTCAATAAGACAATGTGTTATTACCAATAGCTAGAGATTATCTTCATAGGAGGTGATCTAGATGATTTTGAGATATGATCCTTATGGGGGTGATCTCACAAGTTTGGAAATGACCCTCAAAGGAGGTGATTCTGCATGATTAAGGCTTCTTTGGTGGTAAGGCTATTTTGGTGGTAATGGTGAGGGGATGCCCTTGCAAGTGCAAAGATCTCTATTCCTATGTATCTTTCATGTTGTAAGGTGTTGAAAGTTAAAGATTGGTAATATAACACATTAAGATTAAGAAACTTGTTGAATGAGAGTAAGATGAATAGAAAAACCATTTTCTGTATTAAGTCACAACTTAAAACATCATATGTGAAAATTAAATGTTATTATTGCCTACTGAGATTTTTATCTCACATTTGTTTATGATGTTTTTAGATTAAGAAACCATGCCTTTCGTTCATGTAGTAGTGGAGATCAAGTTCTTTTAGGTGGATATACCAGGCATAGGAGCCGTGAAAGGGTCTAGAATATTTGTATCATCTAATTGGACATAATTATCCATACAAGAGTTAGGGTTATGTCATGTGTAGTTAATATATAGTCACCTATGGAGGGGTTTTGTATAATAACCTAGCCTAGTCCCCTCCCATTTTGATTGTAACATAGCTGAGATGGTGACTCCTTTTGATGTAGTCACCCTAACCTCTATGTTTAAAATAAAAAAGAGTGTGTTTAATGTATGATGTTTTGCATGACTTTAACTTGAGATTAACCCTAGTTTAAGGTCATAAATAACACTTTAAGATCCCTAAAACATAGCTTAACATGTGTGGGAATATATCTAGAAGAGTTAACATGCACAAAAAGAAGCAACCAAAAGCAAAAGAAACCAGAAAATGAAGGGCCATTCTTGGTCTTCTAGGCACTTAGGTGCCAGCTTTAGGGGAGCCTACGTGCTAGCTCTGGGTGCCTAAGCTCCAAGACTCCGGCACCTAGGTGCTGGCTTGCCTAAGAACAGGCTAGTTTTTGGACCCTGGGTGCCCAGGCGGTGAAACCATTGCGCCCAGGCTTTAAAGTGGCCTAGAGATTGTGTTGTTTTGCCTAAAAGAAACCTAGTTTATGGAGTCATGAAAATTCTAAGACAATCTATGAATCACATATTTAATCTAGCAAGGTCTTAAGGTTAGATATCAACTAATTACGCATGGAAACTAATTTGGTTTTAAGTTGTATTTAAATAAACCTTAGGGTTTAGTATTTTAAGTATGAAAAGTAAAAACTAAGAAATGGACAATAAGTCAATCTAGTATGATTATATTTACTAATCTACTATAGATAACTTAATCATAAACCAAATCAAAGATAACAAACTAAGTAAGCATGTGACACAATATCTTTAAGGTAGGGTGTTACACTTAATGAAGCTTCTGATGCTGGAGAATAAGAATAAGAGGATGCCATGGCTAAAAGGATCAAAGAAAGAAAAAAGCCCTAGGTTATCAAATGAAGGATGCAAATTAGATTAAGGATTTCGAAAGACGATGACCTTACTTGGGGGGAAACCATTAAAGCTCTCACGTCAAGGCACGTGACTAGGGTTCCGTTTCATGTGACCACTCAAAAGTGGATCAAAATCCACCAATGTGGAAATTTAACCACTCACTGAACTATATTAACCACTTTCTTACACAAAGCTAACGACTTCTTTGGAATCACCAAATGTACTTTGTTATAGTCCCTGATGATCCCAAGTAAGTGGTTAACTCAGGGAAAAAAGTGGTTAATTGATGAAATAGTTAGACGTTGGTCTACTTTTTAATGGCCAAGTGATGGAACACCCCAAATGAGCCTCCAAATCATGTCATAAAGTACTTTTCAACATGAAAGTAAATTATCATATATTTGGTACCACACCTACATGAGGTGGCTAAGTAAGTGGTTAACTCAGTGTAAAAAAGAGGTTAATATAGTTCAAAAAGTCGTTAATTGACCAAATAGTTAGCCTTTGGTCCACTTTTGAAAGGCTAAGTAATGAGACACTCCAAATAAGCCACAAATCATGTCACGAAGTACCTTTCAACATGAGAGTAAATTATCATGGATTTGGCACTATTCCCACATGCGGTGGTTAAGTAAGTGGTTAACTCAATGTAAAAAAGTAGTTAATGTAGTTTAGAAAGTGGTTAATTAACCAAATAGTTGGACTTTGCTCCACTTTTGAATGGCCAAGTGATAGAGCGCCCCAAATGAGCCTCCAATCTTGGCATAAAGCACATTTCAATATGAGAGTAAATTAGGAGGGATTTTGCATCACTCACACATGAAGTGGATAAGTAAGTGATTAACTCAGTGAA
Organism: Castanospermum australe; assembly: GCA_019955255.1. Taxonomy (NCBI): domain Eukaryota; kingdom Viridiplantae; phylum Streptophyta; class Magnoliopsida; order Fabales; family Fabaceae; genus Castanospermum; species Castanospermum australe. Next base: position 60,072 of record NSJW01000762.1, read on the forward strand.
AAAAGTGGTTAATGTAATTCAAAAAGTGGTTAATTGACCAAATAGTTGGACTTTGGTCCATTTTTGAAAGGTCAAGTGATGGAACACCCCAAATGAGCCTATAATCATGTCATAAAAAACCTTTCAATATGAGAGTAAATTATGATGGATTTTGCACCATTTCCACATGAGATGATTAAGTAAGTGGCTAACTCAGCGCAAAAAATGGTTAATTGGTCCACTTTTGAATGGTGAATTGATTGGACACCCTAAATGAGCCTCAAATCATGTTACAAAGCACCTTTCAACGCAAGAGTAAATTATCATAAATTTAGCACCACACCCACATGAGGTGGTTAAGTAAGTGATTAACACCATGTAAAAAATTGGTTAATGTAGTTTAGAAAGTGGTTAATTGACCACATGGTTGGACTTTGGTCCACTTTTGAATGGTCAAATGAAGGAATATGCCAAATAAGCCTCCAAATAATGTCCTAAAGCACTTTTCAACGTGAGAGCAAATTATGATAGATTTGGCCAAACAACCACAAGAAGTAGTTAAGCAAGTGGTTAAGTCAGTATAAAAAAGTGGTTAATGTAGTGCATAAAGTGGTTAATTGACCAAATTCTTAGAGTTTGGTCAACTTATGAATGGCCAAGTGATGGAACACCCTAAATGAGCCTATAACAATGTCATAAAGAACCTTTCAATATGAGAGTAAATTCTGATGGATTTTGCACCACTCCACATGTGGTGGTTAAATCAGTATAAAAAAAATGGTTAATGTAGTTCAGAAAGTGGTTAATTAACTAAATTGTTAGATTTTGGTCCACTTTTGAATGGCCAACTGATGGAACACCCCAAATGAGCCTCCAAATCATGTTATAAAGCACCTTTCAACGCAAGAATAAATTATCATAGATTTAGCACCACTCCCATATGAGGTGGTTAAGTAAGTGGTTAACACTATGTAAAAAATTGGTTAATGCAGTTTAGAAAGTGGTTGATTGACCGAATTGTTGGACTTTGGTCCACTTTTGAATGGCCAAGTGAAGGAACATGCCAAATTAGCCTCCAAATAATGTCCTAAAGCACTTTTCAATGTGAGGGTAAATTATGATACATTTGGCCAAACATCCACAAGAAGTTGTTAAGCAAGTGGTTAAGTCAGTGTAAAAAAGTGGTTAATGTAGTTCATAAAGTGGTTAACTGACCAAATCCTTGGAGTTTGGTCAACTTTTGAATGGCCAAGTGATGGAATACCTTAAATGAGCCTCTAATATTGTCAAAATGAACCTTTCAATATGAGAGTAAATCATGATAGATTTTGCACCATTCTCACATGAGGTGGTTAACTCAGTGTAAAATAAATGATTAATGTAGTTCATAAAGTGGTTAATTAACCAAATTACTGGATTTTGGTCCACTTTTGAATGGCCAACAGATGGAACACCCCAAATGAGCCTCAAAATCATGTTATAAAGCACCTTTCAATGCAAGAGTAAATTATCATATATTTAGCACCACTCCCACATGAGGTGGTTAAGTAAGTGGTTCATACTATGTAAACAATTAGTTAATGTAGTTTAGAAAGTAGTTAATTGACCAAATTGTTGGACTTTGGTCCACTTTTGAATAGCCAAGTGAAGGAATATGCCAAATTAGCCTCCAAATAATGTCCTAAAGCACTTTTCAACGTGAGTGTAAATTATGATAGATTTGGCCTAATACCCTCAAGATGTTATTAAGCAAGTAGTTAGGTCAGTGTAAAAAAGTGATTAATGTAGTTCATAAAGTGGTGAATTGACCAAATTCTTGGAGTTTGGTCAACTTTTGAATGGCCAAGTGATGGAACACCCTAAATGAGCCTCTAATAATGTCATAAAGAACCTTTCAATATGAGAGTAATTATGATGGATTTTGCACCACTCTCACATGAGGTGGTTGACTCAGTGTAAAAAAATAGTTAATACAGTTCAGAAAGTGATTAATTGACAAAACCGTTGGACTTTGGTCCATTTTCTAATGGCTAATTAATTAGACACCCCAAAAGAGCCTCCAAAACATGTAATCAAACAACTTTCAACCTGAAAGTAAATTATGAGGAATTTTACACCACGCCCACATGATCCTAAGCAAGTGGTTAACTCAGTGTACAAAATTAGTTAATTTAGTTTGTAACACCTACCTATGCAATACAGTGTCACGTACTAATTCCTTGAGTAATCCTTTGAGATTTAATAAACATATTTAATAAATCAATCAATTTACTTTCTTGATTGCATGTCTCTTAATTTATTGTTCACATCAAGTAAAATTCTAGGTTACATTTCTAAAACTATAGAATTTAACACCAATTCTTAAAAGTTTAATTACGTAATAAATAAATATTTTTGGCATACTAAAGTCTTTGATTACGTAATATTTCTAATAGATTCAACTAATTTCTTTATTTGATTACTTGACATATTATTTGATTACGTGACAAAAGAATATTTGTTAATAACTCATACCTAATGATTAAAATTCAATAACCACATAACTACTTAAATCAAGCACTTTAAATAAGATACCATGAGTGCGTGACCAATCTAATAATACACATAATAATAAATAAAACTATTAATTACGTGATTTAATTTTTAATTGAATTTCCTTATTAACTTTAATTACATGAATTGAGAAATCATTGTTTAATCACTACTTCAATAATTTATCATATTATAACTTTAAATATATTTTGCTAAGTGAAGTAATTAAAACACATATTAATATACTTATACATACAATCTATTGTCAAACTAACATTCTTCATCAAATATTTATATACGTTATTTGTACATAACATTATAGTAAAGAAAATACATATTCATTACTAAAATTTGAATATCAATTTCAGGTTTTCATTTTAACTTTCATAGCAGTATACGTCTTTACACAATTCCTGGATACTCTGGAAACACCACATTTACAGTGGTGAGAATTCTACATTCTCAGTTGGTTTTTAAACCATATAAAAGAAACTATGAAAACTATGGTGCTTCCAGCTATATATCATACAGAAAACTATTTCATGGTTATTGTTAATCATAAAATATGGATAATTCATAACTAAGCATATTGCATTAAGCTTGCTAATAGCCATTTAATTACTAGGTTTTCTATCTTATCTTAGCAAGCACTAGACTCCTTATCAATTACATGCTCACATGTCTTAATAACATAAGGCTTTAACTCTCTTTAAATCATCTTTGCTTACATGGTCTCATATCTTGGGGCATAACCCCCTTTAACTTTCATTATTAATGCCCGTTATTATGAGTGAGAGCTCTCCCTTGACATAGGGTGTCCCTTAAACATAAGAAGTTATACCACACTTTTTTGGTGGATTTCACTCAACATATCCATACCCTTTTGGTGGACCATATTCACAAAGTGGACCTTAGACACATGTAAGACTTTCATGGATCATGTGTCTTTGGATAATCTCCATGGTGTTTTCTTTCTCATTTATTTTTCAATCTTTCTGGATCACCTACTTTTTATTTTCTTCTCTTGAGGATCATTTCTAAGCTTAAAATATTTCTTCCACTTTACTTATAGTGAGAATGCAATTGATACAAGTGTGATTTCAAGGCAAATACATATTCTTAGGCCATTCATTAGGCATAAAGCTTTATTATCATCAATTTTATTCAATGGCCATACATCTTCAAGCCTAAGGCTTTAATATTATAATAACATTCAATAGCCAAACATTATTGGGAATGATACTTAAAATCTTATAACCTACCTTGAAATCACCACTTGAGTCATACCTAAATAAAAAAAGTTTCTTAAATCATAACCCCATAATTTAGTCCTCCAAGGATCATTGTTACTTTCTTAAGGCTAAACTTTCATAAGACCTTCCAAACCTTAGATAGGATGTCATCTTCTACCTTAATGTCTATTAATTTATAATAAGAGGTAACTTAATCCTTCTAGGTCAAAACTCCAGAATGCAGTTCCTACACTTTTTCTTTCAACCAACCTTATATTCTAGTTAGGTTTCTTGCCATTATGCATTCTAAGTCATAGGCTAATATCTAGACCATAATATGGACAAGTTTATCTCATTTGAACACTATAGTTTCTTCTATATGAAGCACACTCTCACTTCATTAAACTATTAACATTTTGTCTTCTTCTGATTTGATTAAATCCCTTTCTTTAGACCCTCAACATAACCATATCACTCCCTCCTTGGTGCATCATGGTTTTTCTTTATTCCTTTTGTTTAGAACACATCTAACCTTCTTAAAACATACAAGTTTCACCATTACCACACTAAACTAGAAACTTTATCCTTTAATTTCTCCATAGCTGAAACCTTATTATGGTGTATCATAGTCTTTTCTTCATTATTTCTATATGAGAACACTTCTAACTTCACTATAACGTATAAATCTAACTTACTACAAAATTAATCACATATAATTTCCCCTAAAGCCTCCTATGGCCGTGTACACCATATTGGTGTCTTAAGCGGTTTTCAAACTATTTAAACATGGATAATCATAAAGATAGCATCAAATCGTTATAATAAGTCCACAGCCATGTAATAACTTACATAGTTTCTTATGACATCCCCATATGGCCGTGAGCTACCAAATGATAAAATTTAGTTATTTTAACCTTGTTAATTTAGATAAGTTTATCAATACATCAAAATAGCATCAAAGCACATACATCCTACTTATACATAATTTAATCACATTTAGTTCCTAGGAAACCTCACATGGTCATGAGCGTCATGTGGCATTCTAAGCCACTTTTCAAGTTATTGCCTTATAGATAAGAATGAAACACATCGAATCTCTGATATATTTACAAGTATACACTCAATCTTGACAATAATTAGCTAACATCAAGAACTCATTCATGTGAACCTATGTGAATATCGAAACATAATCAATCGAAATATAATTTCTCACATCATGGATCTACTCCATTTTGTCACGAATCATCCATATCTAAGTCTAACACTCAAGAATTCCAAATCTCCATGGATTCAAGAGAGTAAAAACCATAGAAACCCACCATGAAACTATAGATTTAAAGATGGAACATCTTGGGTTTAAACCCCTACCTCTTGAAGACAAGCTTTTTACCTCTTGATTTTGGCTTCTTCTTCTTTTTCTTCTTTATTTTTCTTCCCTATCCTTCTTCCTCCATGCTTGGCCGTGCACCTCCTTCCTGTTCTCTCTCTTTTCTTTTTTCTTTCTCCTCTTGTTCTTCTCTTCTTGGCCATGGGTTTGGGATCATTTTGGGAATATAGGTTTTGTTTAATTTTGTTTAAGTTTCTCTAGGATTTTGTCCTTATTAGGCTAGCCAATCATATTTAGCCTCCTAGCCTTATACTTATCCAATTCATGATGGCTTCATGATGACATTTAGTTAGGATGTAACCTATTTGGTTGGAACCAATTTAGTTTGGTTTGAAGTAGATAGGAGTAATTAGGTTGATTTAGTTTAGTTTCTAAAACCAAGAAATCATTACTTTTCTAGCCAATAGCTTTCTTCCAAATGTCAAGACATTATTAGCCAAGCTTCCAATCAATTACATGCTTCCACTTGTCACCATTCTATTGGCCAACCCTTGGCCAATCACTTGCTTCCAAGTGTCAAGACCCCATTGGCCAAGATTCTAGCCAATCACACACTGCCAAGTGTCACAATTCTATTGGACAAGATTCTAGCCAATCATATGGAGCCAAATGTCACAAGCTTATTCGCTAATTTGTAGCCAATTACACTGAGCCACTTGTCACCATTTCATTGGCCAAATTTCTAGCCAATCCTAAGACTCCACGTGGCACTCTCTCATTGACCAAAATTTCATCTAATGAGATGCTTCCATATGTCATGTTCTAATTGACTAATTTCACAAATGTTACTTTTCTATTAATTTTGTTATGTCATTCTCATATAATAAATTTTAAAATGATTAGAAATACATTAGTGGACTCACTGGTCAATCTCAGTTAATTACTGATTCTCTAATTTTCAATTGATACTCTGTTCCCCTAGGTAGTTTTTAGTGCTCTCTCTCTTCAATTTGGATAATTTTATTTTAATAATAAAAGTTAAACAAGGTGAAAAATATCAATAATTGTTATATTAACTATTAGGACAATTAGGACTATTTATTTTTCTCTAAATTAGGACGAATGTTACATAGTTCACCAAGTGGTTAATTGACCAAAGAGTTAGACTTCGGTCCACTTTAGAATGACCAAGTGATGGAACACGCCAAATGAGCCTCCAATCATGCCATAAAGCACCTTTAAGTATGAGAGTAAATTAGGAGGGATTATGCACAACTCACATTGAAAGTGGTTAAGTAAGTGGTTAACTTAATGTAAAATAGTAGTTACTGTAGTACAAAAAAATGGTTTGACCAAATGGTTGGACATTGGTCCACTTTTGAAAGGCCAAGTGATGGAACACCCCCAAATGAGCCTCTAAATCATATCATAAAGCACATTTCAACATGAGAGTAAATTATCACGGATCTGACACCACTCCCACATGAAATGGTTAAGTAAATGGTTAACTAAATGTAAAAAAGTGGTTAACGTAGTTCACAAAGTGGTTAATTGACTAAATCGTTGGACTTTGGTACACTTTTGAATGACCAACTAATGGAACACCCCAGATTTTGACATGAAGCACTTTTCAATATGAGAGTAAATTGTGAGAGTTTTTGCACCACTCCCACATGATCACAAATATATGGTAAAATGGTTTATTTAGTTTAAGTGGTTAAAGTGGATAACTCAGTGAACTTAAGTTGTTACTTTAGTTCAATAAGTTGTTAACTCAATGTAAGAATTATTGGAATGTTGTTCATTTTCCACGAGAGCAATGTACCATTAGTTAAATTAGTGTAAAAAATTGGTTAATTTAGTATTGTATCAGGTTAAATCATAATTGTATTCCACTATATCAATGACAAGTATAGAGTTTATAGAGGTATAATGCCTTAATATTTGCTGCAAAATGTATGTACATTTAGAATTAACATGTATGTACAATATATATAGTCACAACTAAATAATTCTTATGTATAACTTAATGACCAAGTGACAGTAACCCAGAAAGTTTTGCATCTTTCAACACATCATCCGTTGCCATGTTATTCTTGTCCAATGCCCAATTGCATATTCAATCTTATCAAATCTGGTTAATGTCCTCCTCTGGGATGAAATTTAAATAATGTCAAAAGTACTATGGATTAATGTTGCTCAACCAAAACTAAAATGACAATATTTACCAAGGAATTGTCTAGCATAGTCTTGTCTCCCTATTTTTTGATGCCATCCCATATCTCCAAATACTTCAGCACATAGGTGCCGCAATCATGTCTTTGTTAATGAAATACAATTCAGGAAAAAGGACTATGTTAAACTTGGTTAATGAGCTTGTAATTTAAACATATATAAAAAACTAGCTACTCACCCATTGCGCTGCTTTGGTAAATCAACAAATTCAGGCTCCAAGGATGCATCATCTTTGGTGAGTCTTGGATTGAGGATAACCAACAACTCTTCAAAATGTACTCGTTATAAATTGAAACCAAGGTGGGCAAAATTAAATAAATGGTTATAAAACACACCATGGAATATCAATTTGCTCATACCACTACCTCATCCAACTCTGCTTTCTCATAACCCTCCGCATGACAACCCGGTGAATCCAACAAATACATTCTCTTATTCTTTTAGTCTAACACAAAACAGAACCAATGTTCCTTAAACAAAACAAGTGCAAATTTCTACAATAGCTAACATTTATGAAGTTAATGCACCTATCAATAAACTTGCAAACTACAATCTATTTTACATAACATTATTATTACCAATTTGCATTCATAAATGTCATACCCTACTATAACATAATCCATGACATCTTCCATAGTCCAGGGCTTGTCAGGACCTCTCCTTTCCTTCTCCAAGTAATCCTTCACAAATTCCTACATTGACACATAAATCCACATAGGTTTCACATTGGTGATATGTTCACAATTGTATCAAGCACTACTACTTACAAAGAAGCCGAAAGGCACTATATGTGGGCTTATGGTCCCTCTTTGTTCTCTTTCCTCATCCATCAACACTTGAATAGTCACCAAAAAACACCTGTAAAATAAAATTGTTGTTCTTAGTACTAGTGTCATGTGTAGCTAATGATATAATGAATGTAACAATCAATGTTTAGGTTCATACTAACCATAGCACCAACCCAACTCCATGTATCTGATGGTATCAAAACGGTTAAGAAACTGTCCATTATAGTGAACAATCATCCTAACAATAAACCATGACCACAATTATACAAACATACACTATCAACTAATATCTTGAAAAATGTCAATATACCACAGTTGAGTTTGATACATACTCATATGCTCAACGAGTCTTGGATGGCTTACAAGTGCAATAATTAAACAACTTTTATAGCTTCTTCTTCCATGCCTTGTCCAAAACCTCAACTGAATCCAATGGATACATCATATAGGTGCCATTACTAAATGTTATTAGTCACAACCACAAACAATAATAGGACAAATAATGCCTAACCACATTTATTACCAAACAACCATAAATTCTGGTGTCTTAGTAATGTTGAGGCATGGTAGATGAATGAATGAGCATCAACTTAGAGGAGTATACTTCAATAAATCTGCTTTAGTTAACTGAATGAAACTTACCAAATGATACACCTTATTAATAAGTTAAGTGGACTGGTTAGTACAATAAAACTCTAAAGAAGGAATATCAAGTTCTAAAACCTTTTAACCATAAGTTACTTTTTGCAATACGCCACTTGAATACAAATTTAACTTAAACTATTTGCCAAGTTACTCTTAATTCAACATGCTTAGTGTACGTGGACCACATAGGAAAAAAGAGTTTGCACCTAGTAATTGGATTGCACTAGTTTCAGTACTTGTGACGGGACCTTCAATTGCCATCCTTGTGATGGGCATAGTTGCAATGGGAGCTACATCTAGCATAGTAAGAGAAGTATGAGCATCTATAGGAGGGGTAAGAGAAGTAGGAGCTGCTTTAGGAGAAGAAGGAGGAGGCCTAAGACTGGTAGGAGCTAGGGTAGAGAAGTGAAGCTAGGTTAGGAGAAGTAAGAGCTAGGGTCGGAGAACTAGGAGCAGTAGAAGCAAGCATTTTCTTTGCAAACTCACATAACTATTGTTTTATGAGCTTGATCTCATTCTCCACAGTACACAGGCACTCGCAGTTGTTTGTTCTTTTCTAACAAACAAATGCCTTTAGTTAGAAAGCGCTCATGAAGCTATTTATTCTCTCGAAGCAAATGTTGGTGTTGTGCAAGCACCTCCTTCACATCAAAATCATCATTTCCTTTAACCCTTTGCCCATATTTGCCTTCTTCCAATGCTTCCTTAATGACATCATATTTCATCTCCTTAGGAGATGCAGCCAATTGATCCACATTTTGTTATTAACATAACCATAGGATGCAAGTCAATTTGACAAAAATCAAATACAAAAACAAATGAACTGTAACATTGATTAACAAAACATTTACACAACAATAACCTTAGTGTTCTCAAAGGCTTCACGAACTTTTCTGGCTTGTACACCTATAATATCCCAAATTAGCTTAAATGAATGGGAAATGATAAGGTTATGAAAAGGTTAATGTGGGATAAGAAGTTAAAAATTTTCGTTAGGACTAATTGGGATCAAAATGCAATTATGTGAAGTTATAGGGGTCAAAGCGCAAATATTAAAAGTTTTAGGGCAAAAATGTAATTAAACAAAAGTTGCCAAAACTTTAGAATTAATCTTGTGTAAGCCATCCTATATTAGTCTTGTGAGCCCTAATTTGATGACTATTGGATGCAAATTTGATGGTATGATAAAAAGGTTGCAAGTTACCAAAAATAAGAATGGAAGCATAGGATCAAAGTAGGATATTTTAAGACATCCTTGGACTTGGTCAACCATTTGCTTCATCTTCTTTCTTGTAATGGCCGAGAGTTTCTTTCTCTCATTCCTCCATTTGTGCTCCACCTTTCTTAGCCAAAAAATACACCAAGTTTTGAAGCTTTCAAAACAACAAAAGCTTAGGTTCTTCTTACCCTAAATAACCCAAAGTTTAGGAGAAGAAAAAGAACCATTTTGCCCTCTCTTGGAGCCTTTGTGTGCCATCCATGAGGTGGGAAGAAAGTATGATTTTCCACCTTAGAAGTTAGGAATCTTGTTGTTCTACCAATTCAAGAGTGTTTAAGGTGAGTAGGACTTGATTCCTTTGCTTTTCATGAATTAAACTTAGGGTTTTGATTTTATGTGCATAATGGGTTTATGTTTCTCCTATGATTTTTGATATGTATGTATTATTGTGTGAAAAAGGTTTGTTGGTGATATTGAAGGTGGAGGAAGAATGGTTGAAATACCATTGGAATCAAGTTTGGCTTAGGTGGTGTGTATTCTTGAATTTTTCAAGAATAGGGGTAAGAGTTCTAACCTTGGAATTTTTTAGAAATTGTGATCCTTGGTTTGATGATTTTGTGTGTGAATTGAGTGTATTGCCTTTAATAGGTGATATTGGTGACTTTGTTAATTGTGATTGTGTGAAACGAAAAGGAAGAACTTAGAGAGCTAAGCTTCAAGAGGTAAACTCTTGGACCTTGAGATAATTCCCACTTGTTGTTCTACCATTTTCTTTGGAATTATGGTTATTACCTTGGATGCAAAATTGGTGTGTTAGCTTATGGTATAATATGCAATTGTGGGAATATTATGATGTGTTTGAGCCATTGAGGCATTGTTTGTATTGATTGGGGAGGTTCCCTGGCAAGATGAATATTGGGCACTCACTTTGAGGTATGGCTCATTGGAGTGGGCCGAGTGTGTGTATTGATTGTGTAGGTTCCCTAGTTAGGAGAATAGTGTGTATGGTTTGTCCTAAGAGGTACGGCTCTTGGAAATTCCATACGGATACTCACTTTGAGGTACGACTCAATGGAGTAGTCCTATTGCTATTGCTGTGTGCTCACTTTGATATAGGCGGTGTATTATGTTATAAATTGCCTAACGCTTGTATTGAGGAAAGTGAACTCAAGGGTGGAGGGGTCTTCAAGGACCCTGGGTTTACTGAGATTTATTTCTCACCCCATTTTGGGCTATGTTTTCAGGTCCTCAAGCAGGAGGGATTAGCTCTTCCAAGGGAAAAGAAGCATGTATAGCCCTCTTGAAAAAGAGGAAAGATGACATGTAGATATTTTGGGATCATATGTATGGATAACCATTTTGGGATGTATAATCACTTGTAACCCTTTTTGTCAACTTCTTGGTACTCTTGATTTAGAGGCATTGTAATGTATTCAATTTAGCGGTTTTCAATTTATGCCATGTGAATCAAGTGCTTAAGTATGTGTATGTACTCCAAGTGATTGATATTCAATTTAGTACCAAGCAAATTATGTAAATGTGAGATGGTATGATATGATTGAGCATGTTGGTTAAATGTAAATTAGGGGTATCCATGGATGGATTTTAGGGAAAATGATTGTGTATTAGGTGAGTGGACATTCAATATATGCTTTGAGGCTAATTAGGTACCTAAATGGTCCATGAATGTGCCCCTACAACATTCAAAACCGAGGCTGTCCTGTTTTCGGATTCACTGTTTTGGCTGATGAACATGTTGTGGTAAAATAAACATAACTTGAGCAAGAGTGGTCCAAATGAGGTGAAATTTGAACCCACGTGAAGCTAACTTAGAGATCTTTAATTCTGAAAAGTTTTATAATTTATGAACAAGTGACCGTTTCCCAGTTTCCCTGTAAAGGTCGCTGCTCTGTTTCCAGGAGTCCAGTCTGGACAGTTAGCTTGGGACAAGCATAAATCGAGTTATACTAAGCCAAATGGTGCAATAATATGTCATTGGAAAGCTTAGATTGTCTAGTTTAACATATTAAAAATTCTGGAGTGAATGAGTTGATCAATGAATAGTCAATTCTTTCTTCAACTTGGAATTGATTTGATTCACATCTTTCATTTGTGATATAAATATTCAAAAATAGAGATTTGGAGTCTTCATTAATCAATTGAAATAGTATTTCAGTACATATACGTATATATATATGTTTATCCTTGATCCTTTCCTTTCTGGAATTTCGATGGAAGGATTACTTTCCTAACGCGAAAGGAAATGTCGTCAACTCCATTTGTTAGAACAGCTTCCATTGAGTCTCTGCACCTATCCTTTTTTTATTCTCGCTTTCTGAACTCTTCTTTGTTTTCGGAAAACAGGATTGGCTCAGGATTGCCCATTGTTAATTCCAGGGTTTCTCTGAATTTGAAAGTCCGCCTTTTAAGCAGATCTTTCGAGACGAGTCTCAGATCTTTAAAGGAATTACACTTGAACTACTAGCCCCGGGATGGGAGAAAAATTACCATCTCCCTTATCGGACAGAAAGGAAGTCTAAATTTTTAATATGTTAAACTAGACAATCTAAGCTTTCCAATGACATATTATTTGCACCATTTGGCTTAGTATAACTCAATTTATGCTTGTCCCAAGCTAACTGTCCAGACTGGACTCCTGGAAACTGAGCAGCGATTTTTACAGGGAAATTGGGAAACGGTCACTTGTCCATAAATTATAAAACTTTCCAGAATTAAAGATCTCTAAGTTAGCTTCACGTGGGTTCAAATTCACCTCATTTGGACCACTCTAGCTCAAGTTATGTTTATTTGACCACAACATGTTCATCAGCCAAAACAGTGAATCCGAAAACAGGACAGCCTCGGTTTTGCATGTTGTAGGGGCACATTCATGGACCATTTAGGTACCTAATTAGCCTCAAAGCATATATTGAATGTCCACTCACCTAATACACAACCATTTTCCCTAAAATCCATCCATGGATACCCCTAATTTGCATTTAACCAACATGACACACAATTTATCAATTGGACCAAAACATAGCACATTTGCATAATTTGCATACATGCTCAATCATATCATACCATCTCACATTTACATAATTTGCTTGGTACTAAATTGAATATCATCACTTGGAGTACATACACATACTAAGCACTTGATTCATATGGCATATTCAACATTTACAATGCCTCTAAATCAAGAGTACCAAGAAGTTGACAAAAAGGGTTACAAGTGATTATACATCCCAAAATGGTTATCCATACATATGATCCCAAAATATCTACATGTCATCTTTCCTCTTTTTCAAGAGGGCTACACATGCTTCTTTCCCTTGGAAGAGCTAATCCCTCCTGCTTGAGGACCTGAAAAACATAGCCCCAAATGGGGTGAGAAATAAATCTCAGTAAACCCAGGGTCCTTGAAGACCCCTCCACCCTTGAGTTCACTTTCCTCAATACAAGCGTTAGGCAATTTATAACATAATACACCGCCTATATCAAAGTGAGCACACAGCAATAGCAATAGAACTATTCCATTGAGTCGTACCTCAAAGTGAGTATCCAGTATGGAATTTCCAAGAGCCGTACCTCTTAGGACAAACCATACACACTTTTCTCCTAGCTAGGGAACCTACACAATCAATACACACACTCGGCCCACTCCAATGAGCCATACCTTAAAGTGAGTGCCCGATATTCACCTTGCCAGGGAACCTCCCCAATCAATACAAACAATGCCTCAATGGCTCAAACACATCATAATATTCCCACAATTGCATATTATACCATAAGCTAACACACCAATTTTGCATCCAAGGTAATAACCATAATTCCAAAGAAAATGGTAGAACAACAAGTGGGAATTATCCCAAGGTCCAAGAGTTTACCTCTTGAAGCTTAGCTCTCTAAGTTCTTCCTTTTCGTTTCACACAATCACAATTAACAAAGTCACCAATATCACCTATTAAAGGCAATACACTCAATTCACACACAAAATCATCAAACCAAGGATCACAATTTCTAAAATTCCAAGGTTAGAACTCTTACCCCTATTCTTGAAAAATTCAAGAATACACACCACCTAAGCCAAACTTGATTCCAATGGTATTTCAACCATTCTTCCTCCACCTTCAATATCACCAACAAACCTTTTCCACACAACAATACATACATATCAAAAACCATAGGAGAAACATAAACCCATTATGCACATAAATCAAAACCCTAAGTTTAATCCATGAAAAGCAAAGGAATCAAGTCCTACTCACCTTAAACACTCTTGAATTGGTAGAACAACAAGATTCCTAGCTTCTAAGGTGGAAAATCACACTTTCTTCCCACCTCATGGATGGCACACAAAGGCTCCAAGAGAGGGCAAAAGGGTTCTTTTTCTTCTCCTAAACTTTGGGTTATCTAGGGTAAGAAGAACCTAAGCTTTTGTGGTTTTGAAAGCTTCAAAACTTGGTGTATTTTTGGCTAAGAAAGGTGGAGCACAAATGGAGGAATGAGAGAAAGAAACTCTCGGCCATCACAAGGAAGAAGATGAAGCAAATGGTTGACCAAGTCCAAGGATGTCTTAAAAATATCCTACTTTGATCCTATGCTTCCATTCTTACTTTTGGCAACTTGTAACCTTTTCATCATACCATCAAATTTTCATCCAATAGCCATCAAATTAGGGCTCACAAGACTAATATAGGATGGCTTACACAAGATTAATTCTAAAGTTTTGGCAACTTTTGCTTAATTACACTTTTGCCCTAAAACTTTTAATATTTGCGCTTTGACCCCTATAACTTCACATAATTGCATTTTGACCCCAATTAGTCCTAACGAAAATTTTAACTTCTTAACCCACATTAACCTTTTCATAACCTTATCATTTCCCATTCATTTAGGCTAATTTGGGATATTATATTCTCCCCACCTTTTTAAGATTTTGCCCACAAAATCAAGAGTGATTACCTGTTTAACAACTCAGGATATTGCTGTAGGAGCCGGTCTTCCCTTTCCCAAGTTGCTTCCTCTGGAGATCTACCCTTCCACTGAACTTTTACCAATGGAACGATCTTTGTCCTCAGCTTCTGCTCCTTCTTGTCCAAAATTCTCTCAGGTGCCATAACGATCTTCAGATTCTCTCTAATCTGAACTTGATCAGGCTGCACCACATGCTCAGGATCCTGGACATATCTCCTAAGTTGCGATATATGGAAGACATCATGGAGATTTGACAACTGTGGAGGCAATGCTAACTGGTAGGCAACTGGCCCCACTCGCTTGAGTATCTGATAAGGCCCGATGAACCTGGGACTCAGCTTCCTAACACCAAGAGCTCGTCCTACACCCGTAATAGGTGACAACCTCACAAATACATGTTCCCCTTCACTGAACTCTAGGGGCCGATGTTTGTGATCATAAAAACTTTTCTGACGACTCTGGGCTTTCACCAGTTTTTCTTTAATCATCTGAATCTGTTCAGATGTATCCTGAACCAATTCTGGTCCTAACAGCTGTTTTCTCACCAATCTCTGTCCAACATGTAGGAGTCCTGCATCGTCTACCATACAATGCCTCATAGGGTGCCATGCCTATGCTGGAGTGAAAACTGTTGTTGTAGGAAAATTCCACCAACGGCAGATATTTATCCCACTTGACACCCTGCTCTAAGGTGCAAGCTCTCAGCATATCTTCAAGAGTCTGGATAGTTCTCTCTGTCTGACCATCAGTTTGAGGGTGATAAGCTGTACTCAACCTCAATTGAGTGCCAAAAGCATCTTGCAACGATCCCCAAAACCGAGATGTAAACTTCGGATCCCGGTCACTGATTATGTTCTCAGGTATCCCGTGAAGTCTAACAATCTCACTGATATAAATCTGGGCTAATTTTTCTGTAGAAAAAGTCACTTTTACTGGAAGAAAATGTGCTGACTTTGTGAGTCTATCAACAATAACCCAGATAGAATCATAACCTGCCTGTGTCCTTGGCAAGCTAACCACAAAATCCATTGAGATACTATCCCATTTCCACTGCGGAATCTCAAGGGGTTGGAGTAATCCGATAGGTTTCTGGTGTTCGATCTTTACCTTTTGGCATGTGAGACACTTTGAAACATACTCTGCTATGTCTCTCTTCATTCCAGACCACCAAAAATTTCTTTTCAAATCTTGATACATCTTGGTAGCTCCAGGATGAATTGAAAACTGCCCTTTATGTGCCTCAGTCAGGATTTCATCAATTAACTCACCTTTAGGAACAACAATTCTATCTTGGTACTTCATCAATTCTTTATCTTCCCAAAATATGTCTTGTTGTCCGAAAAGAACATCTACACTCGGATCTTGCTTCTGAGCCTGTCTGATTCTGTCAATCAACTCATTATGAACACGGGTCCTCTGCATCTCTAGACTATGAGTACCCAAATGAACTGAAATATGCATATCCCTGAAATCCTCTATCAGTTCCCATTCTTTGAGAAGAAGCTGAGAGAGGTCCAAGGACTTCCTGCTAAGAGCATCAGCTACCACATTAGCTTTTCCAGGATGATACTTCAACTCAAAGTCGTAGTCTTTTAAGAACTCCATCCAACGCCTTTGCCTCATATTAAGTTCCTTCTGATCAAACAGATATTTAAGGCTCTTGTGGTCACTGAACACCTCAAACTTAGCACCATAAAGATAGTGCCTCCATATCTTTAGAGCAAACACTATAGCTGCCAGCTCTAAATCATGGGTAGGGTAGTTCTCCTCATGTGGTTTCAACTGCCGTGAAGCATAAGCCACTACCATTCTCTTCTGCATCAAAACACATCCAAGTCCTTTCTTGGAAGCATCACAGTAAATTTCAAAATTACCAACAGGATCAGGAAGAGTCAACACCGGAGCAGATGTCAACTTTTCCTTCAATTCCTGAAAGCACTGCTCACATTCCTGAGTCCATACAAATGGAGTACCCTTCCTGGTAAGACGTGTCAAGGGCAACACCATCTGAGAGAAACCCTGAATGAACCTCCGGTAATAACCGGCTAGACCAAGAAAACTCTTAATCTCAGTAATATTTTTTGGTCTTTCCCAACTCATAACTGCCTCAATTTTACTGGGATCAACTGCTACACCATCTGCTGAGATAACATGACCCAGAAATTTGACCTCTGACAACCAGAATTCACATTTTGACAACTTGGCATATAATTGCTTCTCCTTTAAAATTTGCAACACAATCCTCAGATGTTCCTCATGTTCCTCATTACTTTGAGAGTAGATTAGTATATCATCAATAAACACCACTACAAACTGATCCAGGTAAGGTTTGAAGATGCGATTCATATAATCCATAAACACTGCAGGAGCATTAGTGAGTCCAAATGGAATGACTTGGTACTCATAATGTCCATACCTAGTCCTGAACGCAGTTTTGGGAATATCCTGCGGCTTAATCCGGATTTGATGATATCCAGACCGAAGGTCAATCTTTGAAAATACCCTTGCACCCCTTAACTGATCTAGAAGATCATCTATCCGTGGAAAGTGGATATTTATTTTTAATGGTCACCTTATTCAATTGCCTATAATCAGTACAAAGTCTAAGGCTTCCATCCTTCTTTTTCACAAATAACACTTGGAGCTCCCCAAGGAGAAACACTTGGTCTAATGAACTGCTTAGACAACAAGTCCTCCAACTGTTTCTTTAACTCACTCAACTCCAAAGGGGACATGCGGTAAGGAGCAACAGAAATTGGCCCCACTCCTGGAAGCAAGTCAATCGAAAATACAACTTCTCTCTCTGGAGGTAAATGAGGAATCTCATCAGGAAATACCTCAGAGAATTCATTAACGATAGGGATGCTCATTACTTCATCCTGAGATTCATCTTCCACAATACTTATCAAGATGTATCCTTTAGCTCCTTCCGACAAAGCCTTCTTAACTTGAAGAATAGAAAGACAACCAGAGGAATCCAATTTGTCTTCCTCTGAGGATATTATAATCCTCTTACTACAGCAGTCAATAAGTACACAATTTCGAGTAAGCCAATCCATACCGATAATGACCTCAAAGCCAAACACTGGTAGACACACCAAATCTATAAAGTAGTCTCGCCCTTCATATTGGAAGTGACAATTCCTACACACTGTAGAAGTAGTGCACTTCCCCCCTGTGGCAGTAGTAATTTCCACACTGTGGGGGAGAGTAGTGATGGGCAATCCTAACTTCATAGCACAAGATCCAGCTATAAAGGAGTGTGTGGCTCCTGAATCAAACAACACTTTAATTTCAAAGCCATTTAGCAAAACAATACCTTTTATCAGATTCGGAGCCTTCTCCGCCTCCTGGGTGTCCAAAGTATAAACTCTACCCCCAGTCTGTGGCCTAGGGGTAGTCCGTGCATCTGCAGTCTGATTAGCACCCTGAGGGCACTCTCTGATAAAATGACCAGGCTGGCCACATCGGAAACAAACCCTCTGGTTAAGTCTACAGACTCCCCAGTGATTTTTCCCACAAGTACCACATCTAGGGGTTGTAGCTTTTCCCGTGGATTTGCCTTTCTGATTACCACTTCTCTTGAACTTGCTGACAGGAGACCTGACTTGCAGGTTCTTACCTCTATCCTTCTTATTATCCCAACCTTGCCTCGAACCTCTGGCTTTCTGTGTCTCTCCCTCCTTCAAAGAGAGGGTTTTTCCTCCACTTTCTTTCATCAGGACCTTTTCAATGGCCCTGCATTGATTAACCAAGGGACCCAGTTCCCTAATTCTGTAACCGACAACTAGCTTTTCAATCTCTTGGTTCAGGCCTCTCTGATACTTTGATGCAAGCCATGCGGGGTTATGTGGAACTCCTCCATAATTGGAGAACTTGGCCAGTTCATCAAATCTGGCAGTATACTCATCGATAGTCAAATCACCCTGTTCAAGGGCCAAAAACTCACCTTCCTTCTCTTCCCGGACATCTCCAGGAAAATACTTCTCAAGAAATTCTTCCTCAAACACTAGCCAGGTAATTTCTCTACCTTGCTGCTCCAGCTGTCTTCTGTTGCCAGCCCACCAGTCATCTGCATCTCCCTGAAGCATATAAGTAGCATAGTCTACCTTCTGAGTATCAGGGCACCTCATCACTCTGAAAATCTTGTCTAGAGATTGTAGCCATCTGGCAGCAGCTACGGGGTCATACTCTCCCTCGAAGGTAGGTGGTTGATGCTTGCGGAAGTCATTCAACCTCCTCCTCCACTGATCATCCTCAACATCAGGTTCCACCTGTGCCTGTGCTGGCCCTAGTCCTTGAGCTGCAGCTGCTCCAAGATTGGGGTTCCTACGTGGTGAAGGTGGTGGAGGTGGCGGCTGATTTGCCTGCCTTATCCGCTCGAAGCTCTTCCATAAAAGTTCGCATCATGTTCTGATTAGCTTCTCTGTTAGCTCTCATCTCTTCTTGATGGGCTTGCCGTGTCACCCTCATCTCTTCTTGCATCGCAGCCAAAGATGCTAGAATCGGGTCCTGACTGACTACTAGAGGCTCCCTGAGTCCTCCTAAGTACGTACCATGATTCTGCACATATTATACACAAGAATGAGTTGATCAGTCTCACACTCAGCATTGATATATGCATACTCATGATAAACACTAAGATAACCCAACACGCTACATAAACACTTATCAATAATAGGCTCTTTCCCTAGAAGGTTGCTCTGATACCATAAAATGTAACGCCCCGTATGCATCCGGACCGTTAACCTTTATGGTCTCTAAGCGCAACGTTTAATTAAGCAACACAGCGGAAGGAATAAAAACATACATCAACAATAACCACTCATATAATTCTCGAGGTGGATTAGCTAAGAAAAGCTCACACCATAACTTATAAGAGTCCACAAGTTGTTCTTCAAGAGAAACAAGAAGACAGAGATTTCACCATAATTCAACCATGAACAGCCTTAAATATTTCGATAACTGGGACTAATCTACTTCACCAAAAATCATCAAACCAAGGATCACAATTTCTAAAATTCCAAGGTTAGAACTCTTACCCCTATTCTTGAAAAATTCAAGAATACACACCACCTAAGCCAAACTTGATTCCAATGGTATTTCAACCATTCTTCCTCCACCTTCAATATCACCAACAAACCTTTTCCACACAACAATACATACATATCAAAAACCATAGGAGAAACATAAACCCATTATGCACATAAATCAAAACCCTAAGTTTTAATCCATGAAAAGCAAAGGAATCAAGTCCTACTCACCTTAAACACTCTTGAATTGGTAGAACAACAAGATTCCTAGCTTCTAAGGTGGAAAATCACACTTTCTTCCCACCTCATGGATGGCGCACAAAGGCTCCAAGAGAAGGCAAAAGGGCTCTTTTTCTTCTCCTAAACTTTGGGTTATCTAGGGTAAGAAGAACTTAAGCTTTTGTGGTTTTGAAAGCTTCAAAACTTGGTGTATTTTTGGCTAAGAAAGGTGGAGCACAAATGGAAGAATGAGAGAAAGAAACTCTCGGCCATCACAAGGAAGAAGATGAAGCAAATGGTTGACCAAGTCCAAGGATGTCTTAAAATATCCTACTTTGATCCTATGCTTCCATTCTTACTTTTGGTAACTTGTAACCTTTTCATCATACCATCAAATTTTCATCCAATAGTCATCAAATTAGGGCTCACAAGACTAATATAGGATGGCTTACACAAGATTAATTCTAAAGTTTTGGTAACTTTTGCTTAATTATACTTTTGCCCTAAAACTTTTAATATTTGTGCTTTGACCCCTATAACTTCACATAATTGCATTTTGACCCCAATTAGTCCTAACGAAAATTTTAACTTCTTAACCCACATTAATCTTTTCATAACCTTATCATTTCCTATTCATTTAAGCTAATTTGGGATATTATAGCACCCAAGTTTGGGCCAATAGAAGATGCATGGGAAGGATCATGGGGAGAAGTATCTGGCCTCTTACACAAGCCTATGTGCTCCAAAGCCCAAACCTACAAACATAACAAGGTAAGGTGGGTTCACTTATATCACAAACAATCAATATATACATATAAATGGAATATACTTTAAAAATTTTCATTACCTGCAAAACTGCAACACACTCAATCAAGTGTATTTGGGCATCGTTAGAACCTATGCGCAAAGTAATGTGGGCTCGGGAAACTCCATCAACTAAGAAATTATATACAGATTCATCCCATCTATAATTGTTGAGGGAGCCCAAGTCATCCAACAACTTAATGAAACCAAAATTCAATGTTTGGGATGCCTTTGGAAAAAAAAAAAAAACTTAGCAAATGCAAGTAATATATACAAACGAACAAAATTATCAACATCACAATTAGCTTCATGTTGCTTTAACAATTGCATGATAACATGAGTTGTTATATCCGATTGTGCAAACAATGTGATTGTATGAGATGTTGCATAATCATTTTCAACCCTAACAGCATCTCCATGGATATGTAACCCAAGAGCAAATGCGACATTTAAGGGTGTAAAAGATACAATCCTCTTTCTCACTATGAATCCAGAACTAGTATCAACCCCTCTAAGAACCAATTCTTTCAGCAAAGGAGAAGAGAGTTCCATCTTTTCCTGCATATGTAGAAGCCACTTGAACGGTGTGGCCTCAATTCAGTTGGTTTGGGCTACTGTGAACATCTTATTCACTTCCAACTTGGGCTGGCACACGTGCTATAGTCGCCATAGTCGAGTCTACAAAATGAAACATTCATATAATATCAAACATTAATATGAGAAGCAAATAATAGTACAATGCCTACATGCAAACATTACATTGACCAAATTTTTTACCATTACAAGGTTGTCACCATCAATATCGAAGCAACTTCATTTTTTTGAATTGAGCTTTGCCATTTTGTTCAAGTAAAGCTGCCACAAACAATCAATCAGTTAACCACTTCCAAAAGGATAGGAATGTTGAGAAAATGTTTCAAAAAATAACATGTCATGTACAATTACAGTAATCAGTCAGAAGATTGCAATGTAATGTATAGAATAAACTCTAATTCATGTTAAAAGCGCTTAACTGAATCAAGTTCTCATTCTCATAGTCAAACAGTGATGAATTTAGTGTTAAAGTTGGTTAATAGTAAGAAGTGGTTAACTCAATATAAAAAAGTGGTTAATTCAATGATAAAAGTGATTAACTGAATGAATTTTTCCATCTTACTGTCAAATAGTGGTGAATTTATTGTTAAAGGCGGTTAACTCAGTGTAAATAAGTGGTTTATTTAGTGGTAAAGATGGTTAGCTCAATGAAGTTTTCCACCTTAGTATCAAATAGTGATGAATTTAGTGTTAAAGGTGCATAACTATATAAGTGGTTAATTCAATGTAAACAAGTGGTTAATTTAATGTTGCAAATGATTAACTGAATCAAGTTTTCTACTTTAGTGTCAAATAGTAGTAAATTTGGTAATAAGCGTGGTTAATTGAAAGAAATGGTTAACGCAGTGTAAAAAAGTGGTTAATTCAGTGTAACAAGTAGTTAACTTCATGAAGTTTTCCAAATCAGTACAAAAACGTGGTCAATTTTGTGTTGAAGGTGATCAACTCAAAGAAGTGGTTAACCCAGTATAAATAAGTGATTAATTTAATGATAAAAGTAGTTAACTTAATGAAGGTTTCCATCTCGGTATCAAATAGTGGTGAATTTAGTATTCAAGGTGCAAAACTAGATGAAGTGGTTAACTCAGTGTAAAAAAGTGACTAACTGAATCAAGTAGTTAAGTTGGTGTACAAAAGTAGTTAATTCATTGTTAAAAGTGGTTAAATGGATGAAGTTTTCATCTCAATGACAAATAATGATGAATTTAGTGTTAAAGTTGGTTAGTTAATTGAAATAATTGGTTAACACAGTGTCAAAAAGTAGTTAATGCAATGTAACAAGTGGTTAATTGAATGAAGTTTTTCAAATCAATTAAAAAAGTGGTCAATTTCATGTTAAAGGTGGTTAATTCAAAGATAAAAGTAGTTAACTCAATCAAGTTTCCATCTCAGTATCAAATAGTAGTGAATTTAATGTTACAAGTGCATAACTATATGAAATGGTTAACTTTGTATAAAAAAATGATTAATTTAGTATTGCAAGTGATTAACTGAATCAAGTGATTAAGTCAGTATAAAAAAGTAGTTAATTCATTGTTAAAAGTAGTTAACTGAATAAAATAGTTAATTCAGTGTAATAAATTGATTTAGTGTTAAAAGTGGTTTACTCATGTACAAAAGTGATTAACTTAGTGTTAAAACTGATTTACACATAGCACATTGCACATTACACGCTGCAACAGTCTCCTTTTCAGCATTGAAAGTTTTGAAGTTTCAAACTTTTGAAAGTTTTAAAGCTTTTGTGCATTTTCAAGTTTTCTAATTATTAAATTGTTAACTTTCAAACCACCACTGACTAAAACTCTATACTAAACGTCTATGGAATATGTCTCCCAAACCCAATGCTTGCTTTTGAAGTTTTCAAGTGTTCCAATGTTCAAGTTTTTAAGTTTTCATGTTCGAAGGTAAGAAGCTCACAATTTTTCAGGTTTTCTTTATGATTAGGGTTGCCATTTTCATCAACTTATGCCATAAATTGAGGTAAACTAAAAAGTGTTCTATAATATTCTAAGAACAAATGCAAAAAACCAAACAAAGCTTACGTAACGTATCTAAAACGTTCACCTGCAAACTAAAAGTCGGAGTTGGTCAAGAGGAAATGGAGGACTATCGACAACAAAGAGGGGCGAAACTCAAAAATGAACTCAGAGAAACTGATCTTCGAGAAGAAGCAAGCATCGACAACGAAGCAAAACCACCTTTTCACGAGGGACTACAACCGAGCGGAAAGATGAAATGTTTTATACCTCACGAAATCATATACCCCAAAACAATAGATAATGTAGCACGACACAATAAAAACAAACAGATGACGTGATTGAAATGTACCAATGATGAAGGCAAAACAGTGTGCAAATAACAAAATTGGTAACAGTAAAGGCTCGTCGAGAAGACAAGAAGGTTTGTGGTGAATAAAACCAAAATACTTCCGAAAAAATTACTACGGTACCATCTTTTCTTTTCAAGGTTAATTTTACATTTTAAACTTCAGACATTTATTATAAGAAATAACTAATAAATGTTAAACAAATCATTCTATCATATTGGTATCCTAAAAAAAGAAAGTGCCACAACAACACACTATTTTTATTCCTGAAACTTTACATCTGTAGCTCATCACAATAAAAGACAGGACCTTGGCAAAACATGACCTAATCGAATACTCAGCAGAGCAACTGATTTAAAAAGACAATTACATCAGTGGCTCGTAGCGATCAAAGGCTAAAAAGGTATCGGGAAAACAAATGATAGGGCAATAAGAAATATCCTCCATATCAGGATACTCCAAAAGTTAGTCTAATAGAGTCATCAGAGATGGTGTAAATAAGACAAAATCATTACAAGCAAAATACATCTGTTGCATCCAGAAATGAGTAAAGTTCAACCCCTCCCCCCCCCCCCCCCCCCAAAAAAAAAACCAAAACAAAACAAAACATTTAAAAAGCTATAAAAGTAAGAAAAAAATAAAGAATATAGAATTGCAGAACATGGCCAATGATTTGATAATTCCGGCAAATGGGACTAGCCCAGAAAATATATATACCCAGGAACTACAGTCTTCTATGTACACAAACATTTATCATCACCTAAATATCCTGGCAGAAATAAAGAATTGAGATGACCATATCATCAAACGTATAAACTGGGGTAGGAGCAGTCACCCTCCAAAAATGCATGAAAGCATGAATTGTCAAGCGATAACCAGTCAGCCATCTGTTAATATTTGTAACCTGAAGAACCAGGCTGAGCTGGTGGTAATCGATTATGCGTATGACGGCTGCTGGAGTTTGAACCAGAATTCATGTCGCCATTTTCTGCAGGATCACCATAATGTCGACTATGACCATTGGATCCAGATCTTGATGAACCACTACGGCCAACAGGGCCATTGGCAGCTGCATCAAAGGCAGATCTCCAGTCATCACCTGGAACGCTGCTTCTTGGACTACTCTCTGCAAAACCAAAAAAGTATTCTAAAATTTTAGTAGACAGAGTGAACAAGAAAAGACAAGAAAATAGAAAGAGATACTAAAAAAGGAATCTATTATCAACAGGGAAAACCAAAATTTCAAGAACAGTTTAAAAAAATATAATTGAGATAAAATTCAGTTACATTGCCAGGCCAGGTAAGATATAGCAAGATATAATAGGTGGAGGAAGAGTTTGGTTTCCTTTTCTTTTAACATAACAAGATTTATTATTTTACATTACTCAACCTTTAAATGTTCAACCAAAGAATTGTAAGAATACAATAAAACCTCATCTTAATTCTTGGTAACATTCAGTCATCAAGGATGACAATTTTGGGAACTTCCAAATAGAAAAATAGATGCTCTAATACACTAAATGTTTATGATTAACCCACCCAAAAAAATATGTAAATAAGTAAGCAAGCAGCTTTTTCACACACCTGCTGCACTACCATTTGACCAGCTAGAGGCAGCAGTTGCTCGGTTGTCATGAAGACTCAGTTGGCGTGTCAATTTTGAAAGAAGTGAGGATTGTTTCTGGTAACGCTCTCTCCTACCCTTCACGTTTTGATCTTCTTGAAGCAGCTGCCCAATCTTAGCCGTGCTTTGAGCACTGGTCATGGAAGAAATAAAAATGGTCACAATAGGATAAATTGAAGTAACAAATAAGTTTAAATAATCTCAGATTATACAAAATTGTAACATCCAAATTTACTAGCATATAACCAAGATATACACAATAGATGAAATTATGTGTCAAGTTCAGATTGTATTCAAGGTTTTCCTTATTAATACATAGAGTAAAATTATTCAACAGCAGAACACCCCAAAGAATAAATACACATTACACACACACAAATAAATAAATAATTATCAGGAACTAAACAGAGGTAATAATTATTGATATTTAAAGTGAACAGCCAAACATCTTTAAAAACCTTTCCTAATCTCTATACATTCCTTCATAATTTTCAACAAACTTTGTGAAAAAGAATCAAAACAATGAAGTAAGAAATAACTCACAAATGCAGAAATTCACCATACAAAGAAAGGCCAATACCTAATAAGCCCAAAAGATGCAAAAATCAGGAATGGAGCTGTGACGTAAACAAGGAAAAAGTCTAATGTCAACAGAACAAAAAACAAATGCGAAAAGCAATAAAATTTTCTGAACCTGACAGAGCTATATAATTGATTTAGCATGTCTTCCTTAGCTTTTTCAACTTGGCAAAGCACAACTGCCTGCTCAAACAATAAACCAGAATATGCATCAAGCATTTAAACATTGTCAAAACTAAGAATTATAAAAATGGAAAATGTTTAAAAAATCTTACTTTTGGTACATTAGCAGCTAAACTGTTTAAAACAGCTTCAACATAACCACGAACTTCTTGAGACATCCATCGGAGTTCTTCCTCAGGATCAGCAGGTCTTCGAGCCATTGTTTCCTGATATTGGACATGAAAATAAAATGTCACCCCATCAAGACAACAACAAACAAGCTTTATCCCATTAGGTGGCGTCAGCTACATGGATCAAACGATGTCATTAAGTTTTATCAAAAACCAAATTTTCAATAAATCCATACATTTAAATTTAATGTCAAAGGAGATATAATAGGACATCTATGATGCGGTAAAATTGTGACTGACTGACTGGCGCAGATGGAACATGTTGATCTCAGCAATGGGATTTTGGGTGGCACAGAACAAGGAGACTGGAGACCCTGATGATGGAAAATCTACAGAGGATTCTACAAGAGACTATGTTTGTTGATTGCCCAGATGAGCTAAGCACAACTGATGGTATGCAAACTGATAGCAAGGAAACAACAGAATTAGGGGAAGCTGAAGAGAAGTCAGGAAAATCAGGCTCTGCAAAAGCAGTCATTTGTTGAACTGGGCAATCGGGAGAGACACAGTGAGATAGAGAGACAGGAGAGGATGGCTTTTTATTTTTATTTAATCAAGTTCACAGGTTGGGTTGGTTTCTAATCGGATTGGGATCATGAAACCTGAACCAATTAAATCAGCTACCTAATCCAACCCAGAGTTTTTTGCTTTGGGTTAGACAGGTTTACAGGTCCACATGACCCAATGAACACCCCAACTAAGGCTTAAAAAAAACTTAATCTATTCAATAAAATATCAGAATTTGTAAATAATTAGTGTAACCAAAGACACTTATATCTTTAGAGGACTAAAAAGGTTTTTTTTCTTTGCACCAAAAATCTTATTTTTAGTCCTCTAAAAATACAAGTGTCATTAATTTGGTCCTCTAAAGAATTTTAACATTAATTTAGTCCCTTAATCATGGAAAGTAACATCAATTTAGAGGACTAAAACGGGGATTAACTCTAAAATTTAAATGCTACTATTGTTTGCTCTAAATGATTTTACTGAAATTTTGGTTTTTGATAGAGTCCAGTGACACAAATTTATCCATGTAGATGACCCTACTTAGTGGGAGAAGGCTTAGTTGTTGTTTTTGAATAGAAATAATGGCTTTCAAGAAGACTAATTTGGAAAAAGAAGAGCTAATTTGGTAAAATGATATTACAGTTTAAAAATCATATGATTAAAAGTTCTTTGTTAATTAAGGACAATTTGTCAGTAAAATTAAGTTGTAGAACATCAAAGACCATTAAATTTTTAGTTTTTGAAAGCTCTGCAACAACATTAAATGCTCCTTAACATCTGCCCATAGAGCACATGTTAACAAATGCCATTAATTTATAATCTATAAGCCTAATGACTGCACCAGAAAAGAAGCCACATGCATGGACAATGGTTATAAGCTAGCAACTCACCAACGAACCATCAGAAAGACCTTGCCTCATGGTAGGGTCACCCTCCGATGAAATCCGTATTTGTCCTCCTCTTGCTTGTATAACTTTACTTATCTTATTAATCCATTCAACCTTATCAGCTGCACTCTCAGCCTTCAAAACAACAGCACTGTGTGCTGAAAGAGAGAAACAGATTGTAATTAACATTTTCTAAGAAATTTACAAGAAATAGAAGTAGTAACAGGCACCATTGATAGGTATATTAACAGTAGAATCACCTTTCAGAACAGTTTTGTATGGAACTCTGCTAGTAATTTTAAATACAAGAGTGGCTTTGCCAGAATGAGGTCCGTTGGATTTCCTGTCCTTTGAGCTCTTTGATGGAGGATCCTCTTCGTCTGAAACCTCTTCAATGTTGCATTCCTACATAGCAATTTAAATTGTATAGTTATTTACTGTCATTTATTTATGCATTGCTCTCTACTTCTCACTTGCTATATCAGTACCAACTGTAAGACTCTAGAACTTTTGTAAATTATAGGTGGGTATTCAATCAGCATATGTAGTAAATTTTTTAAGCTTTAAAGCGGGGTTTAACACCAGAGTAGAAAGAGAGAGAACGAGAACAAACTTACATTGTAGAACATTTAAATCCAAGTCCAACACTGAAATTTAGATTAAATAAGCATTTTCCACAAATTGAATGGATAATGTTTATGTTTTACAGAAGCAGAAAGAAAGTCAACCTTTCTCTTCTATTTTGTCTTTCAAACAGATTTGGAGATAACTCCATAGCTAGGTTTATCCAAATAATACGGTGATCTCTCACAGATTAAGCAGATCCTTAAGTTTGGTCAGGAGAAAATTATCTTAAGGGTTTTGTTAACGTGCCCTAAGGAATCAAAAATAGAAATCATTAAATGAAAAGTACAAGCATTGAATGTCTTAAAAATCCAAAACACATTTAATACTTTCTTTTTTAAGTAATTGGGATTATATAATATAGGGTAATAAATGCTATTTTTCAATCCTTAACATGTGCCCTTAGGGTAGAAGGATGACATTTCTTTCCCGGTGCACCTGAAGTGAAGGGTATAAGAGACATTGTTCAAACACAATATTAGTATTAACAGAGGTAAGTCAGTGTTATTCATCACAAGCATTCTGAATAATTAGTAAAATATTGTGTTTGCTCTGTCTCACATCTCTGTTTTCCCTCTCTCCCTCAATCTCGTGTGCAGTAGCAATTTCTCCAGACTGAATTTCCACCTTGCAAAGCGACAATCAATCTCAATGTGTTTGGTCATTCAATGAAAGATTGGATTTTGATGCTATCTAAGGTTGCTTCAATGGGGACACAAATAATATTGTATCCATACTATACAGTATAGTGTAACTTCAATCGTAAACGTGAATCACAAAAGTAATGATAGTCCTCCATACCTCTAATGTAATAACACCATGAAAATTCCTTTCCTCTTGCTTTTTGGTGTACCCAAGCTGTGAAGTGAAAAGTGAAAGTCAACACTAAACAAAGCAAAGTGAATTAAAAGTCGCCAATTTTATCTTTAAAGTCAGAATAAATAAAGATGCAACACAGAGATGCAAAAATATGATAAACTGTCAAAAACTCCAGGAGTTATCATAATCCATAGTGCATACATCAATGAAGTGTTTTTAAGCAACATCATTTATAAAGACTCAATTTTTCTGCCAAAAGGATTAAAACACTGCATGCCTATTGACTATAGAAAATTGAGTTGCACACAGTTGGACACACTACTTTGTCTGCTTATGAAGCCCATTCTCACGTGCATATTTGTGCATCTGGGAATAATTTGTACTATAGTATGCAGCAAAGGCAGTCTTGGAAAACATTTAAAACATTCCCAAACAGGAAAAAAAAAAGATTAATTTCAATAAGGTGCAGGAAATATTTTACTAATTTTAATCTGGTAACCTGGTCCAAGTAGCCAAGATTCAAACGACTAGTGTGTTGAGAAGAAGACATTGAAATCAGATTTATGAAAAATTATGACAAAGGCGTAGGCAACACAAACATATATTTGATAGACTTAGACCAACAGTTACAAACCTTTCCTGTCTTCTCATTTAGCACAAACCATCGCCTGCTCCAACCATTAGCTTTTGAACTTTTCTTTAACAAAAATCCTTCAAGTAATAAAGAAGACTAAAATTTAGTATAATAATGATTAAAAAAGCTGTCTTTTAGCTTCTGTATATATTTTCGTAAATTCCAGCTTCCAAAGTGATGCATAAGTGCAATGCAAATGAGATATGCTCCCATGCAATTCTAGGTTAGATAGCCAAGAAACTGAATTAGCTGAGCTTCCAGAATTCAGATCCTTCAAGGTCATTGACAGAACATTATTCTAACTACGACTTAAGATGTTCTACAGATTCACAAGAGTTTCTTCTAGAAGATGCTAACAATCTTCAAGAGCAATTTCATGTCATTTAAATTTTTTTACTCAATAACTCCAAATTATACACATAACAGTAAAAGCTTGGGAATCTGTAAACATATCATATTCAAGCAAACACGTTGAATCGCATATATATATAGACCCATACAAAACTCAGCAGAATAATCCCCAGCACAGTCCTCCTTTCCTTTCTTACTGCCTATCCTGAAATCTACATTCATAAACTGCCACATTTCAGAAGAAAGAACAAATTAAGCTCCTATTCTATTTATTTACTTCATCAAACCACCCAGTTTGACACAGTAACCACCTGCACAAGTTTAATAACTTCAGTCCATAACATTCACAACTATGGTCAGGTCTCCTAAACTTCCTGGGATTAAGTTTATCAAGTTAAAGATTGTCATAAAATGGTACTATCACGTACAAAAGAACAATCTATAGTTACTAAGCCATAGTCAAATAAATTTCCCAAGGTTTTTCTATCTGTCAAAGAATCAATATACAAGCAGCTTAGCACTCAAATCATTAATATGCAGGACAAAAAGATAAAAAGGATGCACATACTGCATTAGCTAGAGTGAATTCACTTTTAGAAAATGAACTATTGGAATATGAAATCTCATTCAAAAAGCATTAAGTAAAATAAAGTTCAGCTTCAGCAAACATCAGAACTCAGAAGCATTTAACTATATACCATACAATATTATTCTTTTGAATATTTCCTTAATCTTCTGGTCAAGTCCTTTTTTTCACAATGCACAAATACAAGGTGAGAGTTATACAATTTTAAGGTTCGTTTCATGAAAAACAAATTGTACAAAAAGCCACATCGTGATTTAAACCAATCAAATACATGATTGAGAAAGTTTGATTCTTATTGAGAGTTTTATACTTCTATCATGTCACATCATTATACAGTGTTGCACAATATGTTCACTGGACACCAGCCATCTGACAAGCCAATAAAAATATTACTACACTTCTAGAACAAAATTCTTTACCCAAAAAGAAAAGAAGGGATAAGAAAGACCACAAAAGGTCTATTGAGGCCCGAACTTAAAAATAAATATAATTAAGAACTTTCCAGTATACTACCAATCAAACCACAAAGCATTTCAGATTCCCAGATAATAGATAATCCTTTTCCTGATATTTCCAGGAAAAATATCATTCTGTCAAATTTGAGAAAGATTGTCCACACAGTAGACAGTTTTGACAGATAACTAAACTGGAAATTGACATTGCAAGAAAGAAGAAACTTCTACGAGCAAATTTTTGTAGCATAGAGCAGGGGAAAGACCTGCTGTTATTTCTCCTTCAGGACCTGCAGTCTTTAAACGAGAGCCTTCTTGCCCTTCTTTCTCTGCCTGACCTGATTTGTCCTTTTCCTTCTCCTTCTTCTCCTCCTTCATTGATTTCATGCTTCCACCAGTTTGAGGACTAGTGGCCTAAAATAAGTTAATAAGCAGTTAACAATCAACAAACCACCTATCAGTTATTATTTTCTAAAGACTAAATCTTTGTTTACAGTAAGAGATCACCTACCCGGTTAAGTATAGATTGCTCTGCATCTTGCCCTTTTTTTGAGGGGCGGCCTTTCAGCTCCTCCTCTCGACGCTGCCTTTCCATCCTAAAGTAAATAATAGAGAATTACTAGATGAAATAATAATGTCACAAATATAAATTTGGGGAACAACTTGAAATGTATTGTATAAAAGAGAACTAAAAACAATTTGATGGTTAACTATGCAATTTATTCAAAACACAACTATCAAATGATAAAATGCAGCATGCTCTTGTTAGGCGTCCACCTATAAACACGTTGTCTTTTAGGAAAAGGCCTTGGGGAAGTAGGGGACCAGAACCCCAAATAAGCATGACAAGTGTGGGATCTGAGAACTACCAGCCTACATGACAAGGGAATAGGGACACAAGAGGGAGAGGTGGAAAAACAGTTAGAGGCAGAGAAGGATATAGAGGAAGAAAGGGGGGTGGGGATGAGGAAGGTAGGAAATTACTGAGTGAGTAAATTGGAAGGGTCCGAAGGGAGAGACCAGGCCTCTTGAAAGCCTGGGTTATCTTGTGTTTTCTTTCTGTTTGGTATTCATCATAATTTCTGTAACAGACACTAATATCAGTAGCAAGAGAGGATAAATATGCATCATACTTTCCATTTCTTCCCGTGATATGGTCCAATTTTTATCAACTAGTACTAGAGCTCCTGATCTAGGGAGTTATGAAGTGCACACTCGCATGAAGGCCAGACTAGAAGCAATCGAAAGAGGATTTGAAAGATGGAGGAGGGAAATGCAAGAGGAAAGGGAGCTCCAAGAAGTATGTCAGGAGCTTCAAAAAGCTCATCTCAAGAAAAGTGAAGAGACTCAGGAGGAACTGTTGCATTTTATCCATGAAGGTAATCACAGACCAACACAGACCACCAGAGACTCAAGTAGAAGGTGAATGAAGCGTAGGGGAAACCATCGGAGGTCAATGAACCATTCTAGCAAAGGAGCAATGGCAAAGATTAGAAGTTCCAATGTCCTCCAATGACGACGCGTACAGTTGTGTGAACAGGCTGGATCCGCTGGAATGATATTTCCAAGTAAAAGCAAGAGGCTACAAGTAGTTCTGAGTAGCAATCATCTGCTATTTCCAACCAGCGATGGTTCAAAACCCTTACAAGCTACTACTAGGCATGCAACAAACAGCTTTGGTAAGGGAGTAAAGTAAGCAATTTGAGATGTACTTTGGTCCCATGTGACATACATACAAGGAGATATGCAAGAGGATATTTTTGAATGGGTTAGGGGAGGAAGTTCATACAGAGTTGAAGCTCCACATACTAGAGACACTATCAAATCTAATGGACCAAGCCCAACTCACTGAAGAAACAAATTGGGCGCTGGGAAAAGGAGGATTAGGTGGCAAGCAGAGAGTGGGAGCTCGACCAAGGGTGACCCAATTAGGGAGGACCACACTCTGTAGCAAACTATATTTCATCAAGGCCTAGACCAGGCCATAAATGAGACCTAACAGCCGAAAGTATTAGGTGGCAGTCAAAGGGAAGGTTGATTTCAACTGTTAACAAAAGCTAAGCTACAAGATAAGCTGAAGAAGGGGCTTTGTTTTCACTGTAATGATAAATGTAGCCCAAAGCATGTTTGTAGGTTCAAACAATTTCACTTGACGCTGGTTGATTTTGAGGAGGAAATGGATGGAAGCCAAGAAGGATAGCAGACACAAGAAGCGCCAAAGTTGGAAGAAAGGGCCCTACAACTTTCTATGCATAACATCATGGGCATGACATCAAAAAAGTCCCTCAAACTTTGGGGTGAGATAGAAGGGAGGAAGGTAGTAGGGCTTATTGATTGTGGAGCATCGAACAACTTCATAGCCAAGGGGGTAGTATACTTTGTAGAAGTGGGGGATGGAAAGAGAATCAAGCATAAGCGAGTTTGTCAAGGAGTCATACTATAGTTGTAGGGTGTTGAAATTATAGAGTTTAGGTAGAGAGAAGGAAGAAAAGAGAAAGATGTGTTTAATATGATACAAAAAACAAAGCATTAAACCCCATTTATATTCTAGTAATCCTAATCAAATAAGGAAATACAGGAAACATAATGAAATTAGGATACCACTCCTAAAATTGCTTCCTCAATTAGAGGACTAAATGACTCCATAATATATTCTAAAGATCTTCTAAAATATTTTAAAGATATTATAAATATCCTAAAGATATTCTAGGTATATTCAATAGGGACTTGAGGTGCACCAAAATTTTTTTCTGTTAGAACTAGGGGGAGCAAACATAGTCCTAGGACTGGATTGGTTAGACAGCTTGGGAGAAATTAAGGCCAACTTTAAGGAGCTGACCCTTAAGATAGAAGTGGCAACAAGGATGCTGACACTTAAGGGGTAACCAGTTCTGTCCAAGACAGCTGCATTTCTAAAGGCCATGGTTAAGGCTCTATAAAGGGGTAGGGCTTTCATGCAGAGTATGAAATGTTGACACCCCTATAATGGGGGATGGTTGAAGAAATGCTTACTGATGGTATAATCAAGCCATGCATTGGTCCCTATTCCAGTCCAGTAATTTTGGTCAAAAAAATGATAGAGGTGGAGGATTTGTGTAGATTACAAAGCCCTAAATAAGGTTACTATCCCTCAAAAGTTCCCCATTCCAGTTAAGAGATGAATTACTTGATGAATTAGGAAAAGCAAAATTATTTTCTAAACTAGACTTAAACTATGAATATCACCAAATTAAAATGAGAGGAAGACATTCATAAGACAGCTTTAAGGACATGAGAGATATTATAAGCATAGTTGTCAAATCGTGAATCGTATCCGTGAATCGTTTTTTCAATTTTTGAATCGTGAATCGTGAATCGTAACGTATCGTACGATTCAGAAACACATTAATAAAATACTTAAATACACATGATTCCATACTAGAACATGAACATTACACTCAAAAGTCTCAAATACATACTTAAATTGTAAGTCATTACTCATTAGTCATAAGTAAGCTTATAAGCCATAATTTCAAATCTTCAATAAACATAAACCATTTCATATTGATGCCAAAAAGATTCTAAATTTCTAATTAGTAATTACTAAATAATCTAATATCCTCTTCTTCAAATATTCTCTAATTCAGCCATATCATCAAAGTTATCATCATGACCAACTTGCGTGTCATCATCGACCACAACTGCCCTTTCATCATCTTCGTCTCCATTTTCACTACCACCATCATCAACTTCGGCAACTTGCATGGGTTTTTTTCCCTTGTCCTTTTTGCCCAGTGCATTAAGGTTTCTTGGTCCTAATCTGTTTTGAATCACCAAAAACAGAGACAAGAAGAAATTCTAACACCCACTCAGCCACTCTGTTTTGAACCAATGAAACAGAGGCATGAAAGAAGCTGTGAAAACCAAACAAATGCTCAGTTTTGAAGCACTGATAACAGAGAAACATGAAACCCGCAGAGACACTGGACACAGAGAGGCACTGGACGCAGAGAGCGCTGCGTCGTGCGTGAGACTGAGAGAGAACCACAAGCTCTGCGTTGTGCGTTCTGCACTTCTGAGAGAAAACCAAACAATTTCTGAGTGCGTTCTGCAGTTGCGCACTTGTGCATTCTGCAGAATCTGCACTTCTGCTTGAAAAACAAAAGGAGCAGAGAGAGAACTGCAAAAATCTGCACTTCTGCTTGAAAAACGAAAGGAGCAGAGAGAGAACCACAACGGAATGGGAAACGATGGATTTCAAAGGAGGTACTGTTGATTCGTATTCAGAGAAGATATTGAAGCAAAAAAAAAAAAAATGAAACGAATCGCAGAAGACCACGATTCAAATCGGTGATACGGAATCGCACCGATTCAGGCGATTCCGGCACAATTCAGAGTCGGACACGATTCAGATGGCGATACGAATCGTTTCCGGCACGATTCGAATCGCGAATCGTGCGATTCTAACAACAGAGATTATGAGTTCCTTGTGAAGCCCTTTGGGCTATCCAGTGCCCCCTTGACTTTCCAATCTATTGTGAATGAGATGCTTAGGCCCTTTTTGAGAAGATTTGTGTTGGTGTTTGTTGATGATATACTAATTTCTAGTAAGGACCAGCAGTCTCATGTAGGACATTAGAAAGTGATCCTACAGCTGTTAAGGAGGTATAGGATGTTTGTAAATAAGAAATGTAGCTTTGGACAGCCCCAAAGAAATGTAGCTTTGGACAGCCCCAATTGGAGTATTTAGGCCATATAATTTCTGCAGAAAGGGTGGCAGCTGACCCCGAGAAGGTGGCACAGTTTTATGTGGGGAACTGGCAACAGAAGCACAGTAGGCATTTAAAATCCTAAAAACTACCATGACCACTCTACCAGTTCTGGAAGCACCTGATTTTACAAAAATTTCACTATGGAGACGGATGCTTCATGTAAGGGGCTGGGGTCAATCTTGATGCAAGATGGCAGACCAGTAGCATATATCAGTCAGGGTCTATCTGAGAGCTCAAGCTAAATCAGTGTATGAAAGAGAACTCACGGCCATAGTCTTAGGCTCTTAGCTGTGCAGAAGTGGAGACACTACTTGATGGGCAGACACTTCATAATCCATATAGATCAAAGAAGCCCGAAGTACTTAACTAAGCAGCAATTGATGGGGGGAAGAACAACATAAATGGACCTCAAAGTTTTGGGGTTTGATTTTGAGATCCAGTACAAACCGGGGAATGGAAATAGGGTGGCTGATTCCCTACCTAGAAGTATGAGTTTCCCTGCCATTTCTACAGTATAACTTACTACATTGGACAATTTATTGGAGAAAGTACAAACAGATGGGAAATTGAGAGGTATCATGCAGGACCAGATGAGTGATCTTAATTCCCATCCAGGGTTTCAGATCCATGGGGGTAAACTGATGTATAAGGACAGATTGGTTATACCTAGATCTTCTACTAAAATTGCTGTCATTCTTAAAGAATTCCATGATTATCCTATAAGAGAGGCCACTTAGGATCCTTTCGAACCTACAGAAGAATCTCTGGATTGGTTTTCTGAGAGAGAATGAAATAGGATAGTTAACATTACGTGGCAGCTTGTGATACGTGCCAAGGAAACAAAGACCAGACTGTGTCTCCTACAGGATTACTACAACCCTTACCCATGCCCACTCAGATCTAGTCAGATACTTCGATAGACTTCATGGGGGGCCTTCCTAAGGCTCAAGGAGTAGATACCATACTGGTAGTGGTAGATAGACTCACCATATATGCTCACTTTCTTGCTCTCTGCCATCCTTTTACAGCCAAGGTGGTAGATGAGATCTTCATTAAGGAGATTGTCAAGTTGCGTGAGTTTCCTTCGTCAATAGAATCCTCCTCAGTCATTTCTGGACTGAACTTTCAAGCAAGCTAGCACCAGGCTCAAATTCAGCTCAGACTGAGGTGATTAACAGGTGTTTGGAGACATATCTAATGTGCTTAACAGGGACAAAACCTAAATAATGGCCTAAATGGTTGAGCTGGGCAGAGTTTTGGTATAATACCAAATATAGCAGTGCCATTAAACTAATCCCCTTCAAGGCCAACTATGATAGAAACCCTCCAATCTTATTTAAGGAATCGGTAAGGTCATCCACTGTGGAAGAGGTTAATAGACTTGTAACTGAGAGGAACTAGATATTAAAAAAGCTGAAAAGAGGAACTTGGCACAGGCTCAGAACCGCACAAAGAACCAGGCAAACAAACTCACGAGGTAGGTGACTTATCAATCAGGAGACCTTGTCTACCTAAAGATCCAACCCTACAAGCTCAGGTCTTTGGCTAAAAGGCTGAATGAAAAACTCAGCCCAAAGTTCTACGGACCATATAAAATCTTGGATGAAGTGGGTCAAGTAGCCTATAAAATCAAGCTACCAGCTGACAGTCGTACACATCCAGCTTTTCATGTGTCTTTTGAAAAACTCCTCAATAGATGTTCAAGCTGCCATTCGACATAAAAATGTTACTTAATTTTGTTTATTTAATTTAGGTTATGTGTTTTTATAAATCATCAACTTTTTAGATTTTTTGCTGAAATGGCGGTTTAGGGGTCTGCCACCATTGTTCACTATATGCCACTGACAACACTGATATCTATTTAAATATTCACAAGTCAATGTGCTATAAAGAATTGACCACAAATGGTCAGAGTTTACTACAATAACATGGAACACAAACGTAAAACTTTTAAAGATGTTACAGGCAGCTCATCAATACAAAAATTAAAATAACCACTCAAACAAGGATTTGTATCCCCTATTCCCGTCCATCCCTAAGTTCTCTCTATCTGTCTCTATCATGCAGATAGAGAGAACTTGATGAACAGGTCACAGCATGATAGAGACAGATAGAGAGAACATGAGGAACAGATCCTCCCCCAAATAGGAAAGGATGTTGATCCACTCAAACAATATTTCTGAATTACCTCCTCTGTACCAAACGAATGAAGTGTTGGGGTGGCACAAAAGCACGCTCCATATCAATTAGTGCAACCACCATTTTCTTAGCTTCATTCTTAAACCCTTCCAGTGCAGCAGTTGCAATAGCCACAACCTTGAAAATTTTTTTAAAACCAGGTTACGTAAGAAAAGGAAGAAAAAGTACCCTCCCCCACCCAATGACACCCGTAGGGAAAAAAAAAAAGGGAACAATTTGAGTTGAAAAAACCAGACTCCAATAGTCCAATTATAACATAGAAATACAAGTATTAAGTAGAAACTGAAGAACAACAATGGATTGCCATACCTCTCTCTTAAAAGGCGGGTATCTTCTTAAACCAGGTGTAGCATTGGCAGTAGCCAAAACAATATCTATCAGGACACGGTGTACCTGGATAATAAGGCCAAGAGAATCTCCATTGGTATCAAGAAAAAAAGAAGGAACTACCTAAGAAATTGCATGCAATGATCCAATTGACAACATTAATAGAAAGGTATGATTAAAGTGTAGGACTTTCTTCACAATCAAGTTCACTTGAATTAGACTGGTATAAATTTACATACATGAAACTAGTCATCACTTTACACCTGCTTAGAGAGGCAACCCAAAATATATTGAAGGCATCCTATCTAAAACACCAAAATGTAGGGTTCCACAACAAATACCAAGTTTCCACTAGATCCAAACTTCAATCCTAAATGATGAAGATGAAGCAAGTCAAAAGATGAATAACCAACACTACAAAATAGAAGGAAGAAGCTATGATCATTTACAGACTTTTGAGTCAAAAAAGGCTAAAAGTATTTCAAATTCACACTACATATAAAACAAAAATACCTCATCAACACAAAGACGTGATGGCTCTTTTGCAAGCTCCAATACACCTTTGATTAAGGATCTCAATCCCTTTTCAGGGGATATAAGATAGGGCTGATAACCATCAGCTTCTAACACAATCTGGTAGTTGATGAAAAGGATCAGCGGAATTAATTAAACAAAAAATAAAATAAAATAAAACAATGCAAAAAGAAAATATCAGCAAATCATCAGGACAAAACTTACCCTCTTTACATTGTTGATGTCAAAATGTCTATCTATAGGTAATTGCTTTATTCTATTAGGAAAATTGCCCTCAAAACTGGCAACAATTTTCCAACCAGCTCCCTGCCAGAAAAATTTATTGTAATTAAAAGAAAGGTTTCCAGCAATAAATATAAAAACTAATTAATGTCATGAACAGAAGTTGAAAAACAGGCTGTCACTAAATGCCACTGAAATGTCAAAATAAGTTACTCTATGTAATGATGGCAATAATGAATATTGCATTACATTCAACTATAATTTTGAAGCTGAGCACCAGAATGAATAATTATGAATATCTTGAATTCAAATTAATCAAATGTATGTCCTTTCTCATTTCCACAAACTCTCAAAGGTTCAACTTCTTAAAAATTAAATTGGGCCCCCACACATAATGTTTTCCAGTGAACAGCGACCCAAAATGCTGTGATATAAAAAATTTGAAGAGAAAAATTATTTGGTACCAGAGAAATTAGCATTCCCAATAACAAACAGCATTGGAAAGAATTCAACTAAAACATAAGATTGAGGCAACATACCTCACCAGTGGTAAGGTGCTGTAGGAACTTATCCTCAAATTCGCGGCAAAGTTCTAAGGCTATAGCTCGTGTGCCCTCTGCACTGGTGACCATTTGCTCACCAAGTCTCACCAATTCGTCCTGAACTATCTGAGACTTCCCTTGTAACCTAAATGGTGCAAAAGTAAAGATTAATGGAATCTAACTTGTAACATGATGATCTTTAATGAAATTGGCAAATGCTAAATCTCATAACAGAGAGCAATTGTGTGGCCAATGCTTTTGCAGATAACCAAAACTTCTCTTGAACAGTTACTAATGTGGTGCAAGCTAGTGGACTGTGGATCTAACTATTGCTTTGCTTTAACCCCATCTACTTAACTCACCTCCATATAGAGTTCTCACACATAAGAATGATATATATATAATAAAAAAAATTTAAACCAAAAATAAAAAATCTTCACAGCAACAAAAGAAAAAAGAAACAAATTTGTTTCCATCATGAATTGATAGAACAGAAGCAATATAAATACAGATAAGAGAATCAAATCAAAGACATCACAAAAATTGTACCTTGACTAAGAAGCTATTGAAACTATAACAAAACAAACATAATTTGGATTTCTTTATACAGTGACCAGATGTTTAACAGGAAACATGGGTACCAATCACAAGTCATTTAACCTTAAACAGCTATCCATGATGTAAACAAAATGTGAAAAGTTAAAAACAAGACAGACTTTAAATAAACACCAAGGTACAATATAGATACATAGTTAAAGTTCATAGACTTAAACATTGATTTGTTTTCCAGTTCTTAGGATTCAACTACCAACAGGAACCGAATGAAAAAATTATACTTAAAATTACTGAGAAAATCATATCAACACTGAAATTACCCAGAAAGAAGGTTAGGGAGCCGAAGCTTCATACGATTCCGAATCTGCTGTGCTAGGACATCCACCAAAGCTATCCTTCCAAGCTTACTTTGAGGTACTCCTGTCAATATAGATTTGAGGCTTTCACTCTCGGCTCTCCATGCAGTTTCCAGAGAAACTTTCAGAACCAGCAGATCCGGACTGTGCAGTAGCTATTGAAACTGATTGACCAATTAAAGCAACCCAAGGGATATCAGATGCTCTTGCAGGACCCTGATTCAAGAGGAGTGCTTGAACTGCAGCCAGAGACTTTTGGTCCGTTGCAGCTTGATCTATTTTACTAATAACACCAATAGTTCTGGTACCTACAGTAAAAAAAAAAAATGTTCCTATTTAGTAAATTAACAAAATGACAAAAATCGTGGGATTAAGGAATCACACAAGCCCTTAAGAGCAAAATTACATGAGTACAATGAAACAAGAAAAGTATAAATAATCTACCTTCTCCATCATATTCCTTCGCAACTCTTAGGGCTCGGCATGAAGCAATTTCAGGTGCTTGAGCCGCAGATACTATAACTAGCAAAATGGCATCGTTATGTTCTGCATATTCACTAAGCTAAGCAAGGAACACATTAAATAATATAAGAATAACAACATTGTTCGGTGATAACTGATAACATACAAAAATGAAAACTTCAAAGCAGAAATTAGAATCAAAGAAAAGTTGGGAAAAGGCAGGGCGATGCCACCAATTACCATTGATTCATCCATGATGCGCTGATCCAACCCAGGTAAATCAACCAACTTAAGCGATGGTGCTGGGAAGATAAAATGTTAGAAAGAATGTTAGGAAGTGTAACTAACTAGGAAAAAAGGGTACACCACAAATGACTGGAGCTGTCTAATAAACAAACTGATTCAGCAAGTATATAAAAAAGATCATTTCAGGGTTCAAATACGAGCCAGCTAACTTTCAGTAATTATCTTATATCAGAATATACGAATTGCATGCAGCACCAAGAAACTCGAAGGTTTTGCAAGAGTTACTTTACTTTCAAGAATAACTATTTTTGAAATTTGAATTTCCAGTCTTGTCGTGTGGCTATGTTACTTTTCAAAGCTGTCAAGCAGCTAACAAAACTAACTGTATACTTCTAACTTACTGCATAAATTGAAGATGGCAACAATTCTCGATCATTACACATAAACAAACCTGTACTTGTGCGTAGCTTCAAATAGATTTCATCTCGACTCTTGCCTGAGGAACCCCTACTCAACCTATCCTGCAATGAATGTCGTAGCGCACCTGCAGCAATGAAATAAAGCATATCAATATGTTCATATGAAAAAAGAAAACGTGTAAATTGTATATAGAACAAGACAAAATTGAGGAAAATAAATACATCAATCATAATGATATCTATGCAAATA
This sequence comes from Castanospermum australe, assembly GCA_019955255.1. Taxonomy (NCBI): domain Eukaryota; kingdom Viridiplantae; phylum Streptophyta; class Magnoliopsida; order Fabales; family Fabaceae; genus Castanospermum; species Castanospermum australe. Next base: position 102,264 of record NSJW01000762.1, read on the forward strand.
GAACACATCAGCCAGTCAATGAAGTATTCTGGTTTGGTCTGCATGGTTAAAAATATAATCTCTTGTTTACAAATACCATAGCAAGTCACATGCTACATGCATATTGCATGCAAAGCTTTTATCAAGTAAAAACATCCAAACATTATTCCGTCATTTTAAAATCAAAGAGGGGATCAGTTACAGTGTTACATGATGACAAACACAAACTGTACAGAAACAGAGTTCAAGAACATCAATCATATAACAGAAGTGAATAACAACTAACTTGCAGAAACTTGCTGGGACTTATTGTCAATCTGCAGGATAATTGATTTGCTGCTTAAAGAACTATCTCGCTGTAGATCAATGCTTATAGGAGCCCGAGTAGCTCCATTCTCACCAGTAGGCTGGAGATGAAGGAGACTTTAACAATAAGAATAGAGTTTGTAAAGGTAGTATCATTAAGCAGAAGTTAACTGAATAGAAGCAACCCTGTAAAATCCAACTTACCAAAACAGGATGTCCAATCAAACTGTTCAAAACAGCAGATTTACCAGCCCCCTAAAAAATTGTGCACCAAATACAAATCGAACAAAGATACATCAATATTTGAAGAGAGCTAAGAGCAGTATCATATTGCAAACTTGTAGGTATCAGAAGAAAATTAAAATTAAGGATAACTTAAACTCACAGCTAATTTGCTAAATGTTTCTTCAAGATCATAAACATAAATAAGGTTTAAGTTTCACAACTCTAGAAATCCACCTAGTTAGAAGAACTTTAAAATGTTTACAGAAAATTTGTGCCTATCTGCAATCTATGGTACAACTGCAAACTAACAGAACTACATCTTTCTACACTCCCTATAACAGATGCAATCCTATTAGCAGGAAACAACAGAACAAAGCAAAACCCAAAACCCAGTTATGAAAAAATGAAGGGGCATAAACCCAGCAAAGCAATCAAGATAAGCGAAGGACTTACAACATTGCCAAGTGCGACAACATTGAGGAAAGTGGAGGGCCTCCTGGAAGAAGAGGTGGAGCTGCTGGAGTCGTCAACGTCTTCGTCGGCAAGTAGCTCCCCAGCTTGGCGCATGGAATCAGCGAGCTGTGACAACTCCTCGATGGCCTCCATGAATCGCAAAGATCAAGGATCCAAACACAGCAATATATGTTTGATCTTAAAGCCTCAATCGAATCCAACAGAGGGATCGATCCAAATCGAACCCTAACAAGAGCTGCTTCACTGCTATCGATGGGTACCAATCAGATCTGTGTGTCTCTCTCTCTCTGTAAATTGAATTTGAACTCAACCACCGTGAGAGAGAAAGACGACCTGATGTTAATATTTCTCCGAAGTTAAAAACTTGGAAGAGAAAACTCAAATCAAAACCCCTCTCTCTCTCTCCACTTTCTCTCTCTTCAGCGGTTTTGAAATGGTTCCCTCGTTTGTCTTGTTTCATTTATTTTGAATCTTGTTTTTTTTTATTTTATTTTTTCATGAATCATGTTTTATACTTTAACTTCAGAGTTGAGACATTTTTTACTCAAAATTTTAAAAGGAAAAATTAAATTCCTGCTTGAGGTTTAGTCAAATCAAGAACGGTTCCCTTTGTACATTACTAACAAGATATTGTGGTGTAACTATTATTTTAAGTGTGAACTTAGTTACAAGAGAAAGATTCTTATTTTTTCATGTATCTCTAATTGTCAACTTATGGCCATCACATTTATTTTATTTTATACTATAACTACAATCACAACAACTTCTTTACACTTAAATCTTATGTTCCTTCTCTATTTTTTTCAATTTAGTTATTTCAAGTAAATATTATTTATTAAGAAATAAGTGTTGCCAATTAAGAAACAGGAGACATCATTCAAAAGAAATGTCACATTCCAATTTTAAAGAATATGACCGGTCAGGAATTAGGAACCCCTATCCCCAAAGCCTTATTTTTACATATTAAACTTAATGCACTTTAACATAAATCATAATCACTTAAATTTCACCATATCAAAGATATAAATATTTTGTCAAAATATCTTACACATATAAGCAGTTCAGATTTCATGATCATTTATTTAAAATACAGACACTTAATATGCAAGACAAATGGACACAATCCTGTAATTGCAACATCAGATATCTATGTCTTCACATCATCTTCATAAAAGAAATCTATCTCACTTTAAAAGTGAACAGTTCTCTGTGCTGGAGGTGCAGAAAATTCTTGATTAAGATATGAAAAAATATAAAAATGGGTGAGTTTTACAACTCAGTGAGTACTAGAATACTCAAGTGCTACTAACCAAAAATAATGTAAATATACTTTAGACTGATAATAAGGATTAAATATAAAAATTGTACTCCAAGGCTTTTATTTGATATTCAATATAAAATGAATTCAAATTCCGGTATATTGGAAACATTTTCTTTTAGAAAATCCTTCTTCAAGGAAATCCTTTATCATTAAACAGTAATTTCTTATAAAAATATTTTCAAGCTTTACTAGAAAAATAGCTTAACATGTGCATCAATATTTAAACATTTAATCCCAAATAGTTCCAACTAGATATCAGCCAATCATTTTTATAACTCCAAATATTTTCGCCCAAGCATCAAGCATACATAAATCTCATAGCAAAGTAGTCATTTATCATACCATGGTATACTAAAGGTTCTTTTTAGTGCCTTTGATATTCCCAAATATATTGTCAAAATATTAGCAATATAATGCATATACGTAGTCATAGCAGAAAATATTAAAATTATATATAGACAAAAGTAAATGTAATACTCAAGATATACTAGTACCATAAAAATATATTTAACTCAAGTTACCAAAAATGTGCACTAAAATATAGTCATTTAAAAATTAGATTATTTAACTCTAAGCTCGTAAATCATATTGCGTATAACAACAACAAAATATAGACTATAATAAAATCATCATCATAAGCTTTCAAGAAAAATTAAACAAACGTATGGTGATACTAGGATAGTAACCCAATAGCATTCTGAATACTCACTGAATATACGAAGATTATACTAAACCATCACTTCTCTATTTCTTTTTCTCTCTGTCACTTGCAAAGACTCTCCCTTTTCATGCTTTCTGTTGCTACCTTCGAAGCCCTCTATTTATAAAAGGTTTACGCATGTAGCGTTATAAATTCATATGCAATTTTTTCTTCTGGCCTATGCATAGGCAGAAGAAAAATTCTGCTCTGTTCCTCTGTATGCTGTCTTCAATGCCATCTTTCTAATGGCTTTTCCACCTCCCTCCCCAATTTCAAACATCCCTGCAAGCCAACCTCCCAAATTCCACCCACTTTCATTTAATTTGTCTCCTTTTTTTTTGGGTTGAAAAATTGGTTCTGACAATTCTTTCCCCCTTAAAGAAACCCGTCCTCAAATTTTAGTTCTTAAGTACATACTTGAATATATGTATGCATATATACATACCTAAATTGAAAATAGTTGAGGATACTGCTGCTTCATTGCTTTCTCTGACTCCCAAGTAGCTTCTTGTCCTTTATGATATTACCATAATACCTTGACCAATGGTACCTCTTTGAAACGTAACTTTCGTACTTGTCGATCTACTATAGCTATAGGTTGCTCTTCATAATTTAAGTGTGAATTGACTTCAATTATTTGTGGTTGAAGAACATGAGTCTCATCTAACAGATACTTTCGTAGTATAAACATATGGAATACCTAATGCACTCTATCCAAGCTAGGAGGAAGAGCTAACTCATAAGCCATAGCTCCTCTAAGCTCTAGTATTTGGAAAAGTCCAATGTGTCTTGGACTAATTTATCCTTTCTTACCATATCTCATGAAACCCTTAAAAGGCGAAACACATGAGAATACATAGTCTCCTTCTTCATCGTTTTCTCCTGTTATCAGTGTATGTCTTTTGTCGACTTTGTGCTGCCCTTAGTCTATCTCTTATAACCTGAACTTTTTTCTAAAAAATCTTGTATCAAATCGAGTCCTAAGAGTTTAGACTCACCGACCTCAAATTATCCTATCGGTGATCTCCCATACAGAGCTTCAAATGATGCCATTTGTATGCTAGACTGATAACTGTTATTATATGCAAATTCCATCAGAGGTAGATATTGGTCTCAACTTACTTCAAAGTCAAGTACACATGGTCTGAGCATGTCTTCCAAAGTTTGGATAGTCCTCTCTGATTGCCCATCAGTTTATGGATGGAAAGTAGTACTAAAGTGTAGTTGACTTCCTAAAGCCATCTGAAAGGACTACCAAAACTTGGCTGTGAATTAGGACCCACAATCTAAAACTATAGAAATTAGGACTCTATGTAACGATACAATCTCTTCCAAGTATAGCCTAGCATATTGTTGAGCAGTATAAATAGTTTCGACTAGAAGAAAATGAGCAGACTTTATTAGTCTGTCAACAACTATGCAGACAAAATCATAACCTTTTGAGGTTTTGGGTAATCCAGTAACAAAATCCATAGTAATTCGTCCCTATTTCCATTCAGGAATATCAAGGCTTCGTAGAGTCCTAGCAGGCTTTTGGTGTTCTGCCTTCACTTGTTAGCACACTAAACATTTAGCCACAAATTCAACAACATCCCTTTTCATACCTTCCCCTCTAATACATTTCCCATAAGTCATGGTACATGTTAGTGGCCTTAGGGTGCATTGTATAAGAAGATTCATGTGCCATGTCAAGCAATTTTCTCCTTAGTTCTTTCACTCCAGACACTACAACTCTATCTTTATATCTTATGATCGCTTCTTAGTCAACATAAAAATCCACATCTTTTCCTTGCTCCAATAATATCCTTTTTGACTTAATATAGGGATCTGAGGCTTGAGATACTTTAATTTCTTCTATAAGAGTAGATGTCACTTGTACGTTGGCTATTAGGACTCCTGAGTTTGAAATTTCTAATGAAACTCCGCTGTCTAATACTTCTTCTAGCTTCTTGACCACTTTTCCTCTTTCTGCTGATATATGGGATAAGCTACCAATTGACTTTCTACTCAGGGCATCTGCTACTATATTGGCCTTGCCTAGATGATAGAGCATGGTGCAATCATAAGTTTCAAAGGTCTTTGCCTTAAGTTCAGATGATTTTGATCAAAAATATACTTCAAACTCTTGTAATCCGTGTAGATTTCACACTTCACACCATATAGATAATGTCTCTAAATTTTTAAGGCAAAGATCACTACAACCATCTCTAAATCATGGGTCTCATGCCTTTTTAATTGTCTAGATGCATAAATAATAACTTTACCACTTTGCATTAAGAAGTATCCTAGGCCAAATCTTGACATATCGCAAAACACTACAAATCCTTTAGATCCTGAAGACGAGGTTAGAATTGGTGCTGTAATGAAGTACTCTTTCAGTTTTTGGAAACTTTGCTCACAAGATTCGGACCATTTAAGTTTCATTCCCTTTTGGGTTAGTTTAATTAATAGAGCTGCTAAGCGAGAAAAGTTTTTCACAAATCTCCTATAGTAGCGTGCTAACCCAACAAAACTGCATATTTCAGTAGCAGTTGTAGGTCTAGACCACTCATAAATTGATTCGACCTTCTTCGGATCAACACTTATTTCATCTGCAGAAACTATATACCCTAAGAAAGCTACACTAGAAAGTCAGAATTCACATTTTGAGAATTTATCATATAACTTATGATCTCAAAAGATTTGTAAATCAACACAAAGATGCTTCTCATGTTCCTCAACACTTTTGTAATATACCAAAATATCATCGATAAACACAATGACAAATTGGTCTAAAAAAGGCTTGAATGCCCTATTCATTAAATCCATGAATGCTGCTGGGGCATTAGTAACTCCAAAAGACATTAATAGAAATTCATAATGACCATAGCGAATCCGAAATGCTGTTTTTGAAATATCCTCCTTTCGGATTCTTATTTGATGATATCCCGACCATAGGTCAATCTTTGAAAAACATTTGGCACCTTGCAATTGGTCAAACAAGTCATCAATTCTAGGTATAGGGTATTGGTTCTTTACAGTTACCTTATTCAATTGATGATAATCAATGCACAGTCTCAAGGATCTCTCCTTTTTCTTCATAAAATATACCTGAGCACCCAAGGAGAAGTGCTAGGGCGTATGAAACCTTTATTTAAGAGATCTTATAACTATAATTTTAATTCTTTTAATTCAGCAGGTGCCATCCTATATGGAAGAATAGAAATAGGTCGGGTATTATGGACCAACTCTATACTCAACTTAATTTCTCTTTCCAGTGGTAGACTAGGTAAATCTTTAGGGAAGATATCTGAAAACTCTCTGACAATAGGGACTTGTTTAAGAAAGAGAGATTCTTGCTTAACATTTTGAACAAAGGCTAGAAACCCTACGCACCCTTTTCTCAGTAATTTCTCAACATTTAATACTGAGATCAAATTGTTTAGAACCATACTCCTATCTCTTTGATAAACGAAGATAGGTTTCCCAGGTATCTCAAAGGATACTGTCTTATCATGACAGTTTAGAATGGCATGGTGTGCAGATAACTAGTCCATTCCTAAAATTATGTCAAAATCAAGCATCCCAAAAATAATAAGATCTACTTTAAATGTCTCATCTCCTATCATAATATCGCATGCTGGTAAGTACTTATTAGTAGGAATAGTTTCACCCACAGGAATGGTCACAACTAAAGCCATATCTAAAGATAACTAGCCTTGTTAAGTTATGAAACAAAATAGGGTGAAAAAACAAATGAATAGCACCAGGATCAAATAATACTTTGGCAGGATAAGAAGATATTCAAAGTGTGCTAGTAACCATGGCATTGCTTGTCTGGACATCTTGATGAGTAAGTGCGTAAACTTTAACTTGTCCTCTTCCTGAGGTGTTTTGGCCTCTACTGCGACTTCTAGCCGGAGCTGGCATAGCTGGTTTGACTGCTGAGGCTGCAGGTATGACACTTTTGCTGGGTTCACCTTCCTTGAAAGGACAATCTCTGATTAGGTGCCCCATTTGTCAGCATCCAAAGCAACCTTCAGTCTCCTTTCGACAAGTACTAGTGTTCTTAATCCCACAAGTATAATAAGGAGGAACTTCCCAAATCGTGGAAGAATAAAAGAGGCTGCTTGTGCCATAGTCACTTGCTCTGTCCTTCTGTCTTGGCCTCGCCCTTGCAATGCTCCTCTAAAATCATGACTAATGGTAGGAATATTTTGGGTTTTATAAGGAACAGAACCCTCTGTTTTTGTCCTTTTCCGGTTCCCTTTATCAGTATGATGAGCATTAAATCACATTCAATTCGTATGGCTGCATTAACAACCTGGGTATAAGTCATTCCATCGGTGACAGTCACCATTCTGAATAGATAGTCTTTTAAACTATTCACGAATAAGCCCACCCTTATCTGCTCTGTTGCAACTAAGTGAGGAGCAAAACAAAATAGTCTAATGAATTGCATGTGATGTTCTGTTACTGACATATTGTTAGACTGCACTAGTTGTTTGAACTCATGTGCTCTTGCACTCTTGACACTTTATGGAAGAAAGCAATCTAGGAATGCACTACTGAACTCTGGCTAAGCCAGGGGTTCCCTATTGTTCCTGGGCTCAGTGTAAGAAAACTACTAGTCATAAGCTACATCAAGGAGTTGATAGCTTACTATTTGTACAGCTCTAGTGGAAAAGCATCCTAGTGACATGCACAATTGATATGACTGTTCTAGGAATACATTATGATCCTCACGAGGATCAATGCCTGTGAACTTAGGAGGTTTCAGATCTCTATATTCTTGGAGCATTAAATGCTCCTCTATCCTGTGTAGTGCTATTACAGGATCTACTAATTCAGGATTGTGAACAGGTTGATTTTGAGGTTATTGTTGCCTAGTCTCCAATCGCCTCAAAGCTTGTTGCATATTATTTATTGTTTCTACTAATCATCTGTCTAGCATTATTAATCCTTCTACCAGCCATTCCTCTGTCAAGATCTTCTTGATCCCGCCCTTTTATTGTGGATTCACGAGGTCCTGAAGAAGCTCGATCAGAAAGGTTCTCAGGAGAGTTTTCAAGGTGACTTGCCATAATATCTATTAAAGAATAATTAGTTTAGCATATCTAAAATATTTGCAAAGTAGAAAATAAAGATGCACATATATACTAGATTAACATAGAAATAAGAGATATAAATATCTTACAAGTCAATACCCTAGGTATACTACCTATGCAAGACACGTATCCTCTACTATTTGCAGTCATAAACCTTTAGACCATGCTCTGATACCTAACTTTATCACATCCTAATTTGAGAGAATATGACCAGCCAGGGATTAGGAATGTCTATCCCTGAAGCCTCATTTTCACATATTAAACTTAATGCATTTTAACATAAATCATAATCACTTAAACTTCACCATATCAAATATATAAATATTTTGTTAAAATATCTTACACACATAAGTAGTTCATATTTCTAATGATCACTAATTTAAAATACAAACACTTAATATGCAAGACAAATAAACCCAATCCTATGACTGCAACATCAAATATCGAAGTTTTCACATCATATCTATAAAAGAAATCTGTCTCGCTTTAAAAGTGAATAGTTCTCTAGGCTGTAGGTGCAAAAAATTCTTAATCAAGATATAAACAAATATGAAAAAGGATGAGTTTTGCAACTTAGTGAGCATAAGAATACTCAAGTGCCACTAACAAAATATAATGTAAGTATACTTTATACTGATAATAAGGATTAAATATAAAAATTGTACTCCAAGGCTTTTATTTGATATTCAATAAAAATGAATTCAAATTCCGATATATTGGAAACATTTTCTTTTATGAAATTCCTTCTTCAAGGAAATCCTTTATCATTAAGTAGTAATTTCTTACAAGAATATTTTCAAGCTTTACTAGAAGAACAACTTAACATGTGCATCAGTATTCAAACATTTAGCCCCAAATATTTCTAGCTAAGCGTCAGCCAATCATTTCTATAACCCCAAATATTTTCGCCTAGGCATTAGGCACACGTAAATCTCATACCAAAGTGGTTATTTATCATACTATGGTATATTAAGGGTTCTTTCTAGTGCTTTTGATATTCCTAAATATATTGTCAAAATATTAGCAGTGTAATACGTACACGTAATCATAACAAAAAATATTAAAATTATAAATGTGGACAAAAGTAAATGTAATGCTCAAGATATACTGGTGCCATAAAAATATATTTAACTTAAGGTACTAAAATTGTGCAGTAAAATATAGTCATTTAAAAATTAGAGTATTTAACTTTAGGCTCATAAATCATATTGCGTATAACAACAAAATATAAACTGTAGTAAAAGCACCATGATAAGCTTTTAAGAAAAATTAAACAAAAGTGGGGTGATATTAGGGCAGTAACCCAAAAGCATTCTTAATACTCACTGAATATACGAATATTATATTAAACCAGCACTTCTCTATTTCTCTCTCTCTCGCGCTCTCTCTCTCTCTCTTTCTCTCTCACTTGCAGAGACTCTCCCTTTTTTGTGCTTTCAGTTGCTGCCTTCGAAGCCTTCTATTTATAGAGGGTTTACGCATGTAGTGTTATAAATTTATATGCAATTTTTTCTTCCGGCCTATGCATAGGCGGAAGAAAAATTTCGCTCTGTTCCTCTTCATGCTGTCTTCAATGCCATCTTTTCTGATGGCTTTTCCACCTCCCTCCCTAATTTCAAACCTCCCTGCAAGCCATCCTCCCAACTTGCACCCACTTTCATTTTATTTTTCTCCTTTCAATTTTTCTTTGGTTGAAAAAGTGGTTCTGACAAGAGATATGCAAGATATAATACAATATGGAATTGCTTCATTGTCAATTATGTTATCCCATTTCCGTAGCATCAAAATAGTGCAATATATGAAAATGGCATATTACATATGGAACTTAAGAGTAAGGATTAAATGATAAAACTCATTTCACCTTGTTGGATGAATTGGCATCCCATTTTTGGAGGATCTCATTTGGAAGTTTTTCACACAACAGCTGTTGATCCCTTTGATTTTGAAATTTGCTTGGTTGCGTTGACACTGGAGGTGATGTTTCTAAGCTTGAGTCGTTGTTTGTTCAGCATTAATTCATATTCAACTGTAGTGGATGTATCTTGAAATGAAGGAGTTATTGCATTGTTTGAGCCTTGCTCTACCCAAGGTTTTGAAAATCGAACCGATCACTGAACCGATCGAGGTACTGATTTAAGGTTTAATGGTTGAACCGTGGTCAAATTGTGGTCGAACCGAATATAATTAAATATATATTTATATTATATATATAAATATAAGTATATATATATATATAATTATTTATATACTAATAAAATATTTTTTATATATTTATTTTCAATAATAAAAAAATATAATTCTTTTTTATTATAAAAAATAATAGAGTATAAGATTATGATATAAAAATAATATAATTATATTAAAAAACACCAGAAATAACTTTGCGTAAAGGTAAAGCTATGGCCATGCGGTGTTGATTGCATCAATCTATCATTATGACTTGTGATGTTTATTAAAAACTTCTCACCCACTTTCTCTCTCTTTCTTTCCCAAAACCCAAAGGCAAAGAGGAAGGGGCCTAGCTACTCTTCTCTCCATGCAAGCAAAGCCGAGTCTCTTGGTCCAAAGAGTGAGCACTGTGCAAAACACAAAAAACTTCGCGTGGTTCACCCTCTTTTGAGTTCTCTCTTAGGAAAACCCACCTTCTCTTTCTCCCAAACCCCTCAAAACGCTAACCAAAAAGACTAAAAGCTGCACTAATGACAGCACCTCAATTGGATTCGTGCGAAAAATAAAAACTCCTTTTCCCCTATACTCCCATGGTCCCACCACCATCTCTTCTCCCTCCCACTTCATCAATTTACACTTCGATCCCTAGACTCCGCCTTCTTTATCTTCCTCTCCATCACTTCAGAAGCAGCGATTCCACTTGGCCTATTCAATACAGCATCGTGTCGCTCCACTGCAAGTTCAGGTTGCCTGGCCGACGAGGCAAGCGAACCAACATCGCCATCGCCGCTGTTGCCACCCAATACGTCGTCGTTTGGGACCAGCCTCGCTGCACACATCCACAGGGCCTTCTCGACGATCTTGAGGCTTAGATCTTAGCTTGCGTCTTCATCGTCGCTGCTGAATGTGAACGACGATGCGATGTCGTTTCGCTCATCTTCTTCGTGTTCTAGTACTTACAACTTTTCAAACCAAAACGATGCCGTTTTCTTTTTTTTTTTTTGTAAAAGGCAACCAAAACGACGTCGTTTCACTTAGGATTGGTTCAAAAAAAAAAAAAGGTCCGAACCGTTAACTGCATGGATTAGTACCGAGTTGACCAATTTAGCCAGTTTGGAACCGGTTCACCAGTTTTTGACCGATTTTTTACCCCACCGGTTTGGCAAGGTCGCCCGAACTGGTGAGGGAACTGGTTCTCGGTTCGACCGGTTGAACCAGCTGGTCTAGTCTGATTTTCAAAACATTGGCTCTACCGTATTTAGGTTATTGCATTCACCATGATCAAGTTTCCTTTCCACTATATCACCAATATAGCAATTCCATTGATATCGACATTTGTGCTCAATGATTTAATATTATTTCAAATGGTAAAAATTTTGCTGAAAATCGATTTGGCATTTTTGTTGAATTTAGTTGAGTACTTGAGTCATAGTCAAATGTCCAAGATTATGACTAGTCATTCCCACAAATATGTAATTCTTGTGATTCTTTCATAAAATCTTTGAGAACATGTTAACTCTCAGTGTAGAGTTTATTGCCTACAAGACTTTTAATCTGAGTCGCTTCGCATTACACATGTGCAAGCTCTATAGTGTCTATGATATTACCTTGCAAAGATTGTAAAAGGTGTAAAATTCGCTAACTTTGTTACAAAAGACCAAAAATCAATACCGTGCATATAGAAAGACACAAGGTTACATATGCCATTAGACCAAAAAATATTGGTGCTGTCATATTGTTGCTGGATATTGGCACTGTGTTAGTCGATCTTCACAATTTTTAATTGATAAGAATGTCATTGCTCCATACAAGATTGTGATAATCAATAAGAAAATGTTAACATCCCCAAATTCATTCCCTAAGTAGAAGTGGCCCTTCTTATCCAACCTACACCTCTACCAGCTTCTCATTTGCAAATATTTGCAATTTTACTGCTTGTATTTAGAAAGAGACAACCTTGTGCATTCATCTAATTGTATAAATGTTACCTTAGAATGTACCCCTGTCAAAGCTGTTGAACTTGTAAGCTTTCAATTGAGAGATATAGTAAACAACTAGTTTATATATTATCACAAATGAGGCAATTATCTTATCAACCTATACTAACCAGAGTTAATTTAGCACAACATTCCTTGACTGTTTCCTTCCTCATTGTATAAAAAATGCTAGAGATTAGGGGTTTAAAGCTCTAAAATAGACAAATGATTATCAGTGTCAAAGTATGACATATATTTTACTAAATGATCTAGATTTTCTTCATATCTTATGTCCATGGAGCATATCAACAAAAGATTTATGCATGGATTGAGACACTTTCTTTTCATATCGATTCACATCAATAAGACCCCTTCCTATGCTCAAGTTGTCAATGTTGCACTACAATATTAATCTAGTTGTTGAAATTCAAATTGATAATTAAGTGCTCATTTGAATGTGCTTTGTTCGATAAAAAAAAAAGATTTTTTCTTAAAAAAATAAGAACATTTGTTATATTTTAATACATTTGGATGAGCTTTTAAAAAAGAAAAAAATTAAAGCACTAAAAAAAGTTAAAATAGTGCTTCTTTTTTTACACTATACTTTTGTGCTTCTAAAACAAGACCTTTTTTAAAACATGGAAAAGCTGTTTAAAAATATTTCTTAGACAAAAATTATCCCTGAATAATTTTGATAATAACAATCCCTGTCTTTTTATATCTTAAACACTATTAATACCCCATTTTCTCATTTTTCACTACTCTGCCTATGCGCAAACCCTCCAACCAAGGACGCTTGTACTGTAGAACAAGGCACCATTAAGTTTGTGCTCTTTCTTCATATTAGCCATGCTTGTTTCTGTTTATTTTGAGATCACAACTTTGTCTATTACATTGAATACAATATATGTTTTATTATCATGATTTGATTTTTCAAACCAATATGTTGAATAGAATACATCTTCCGCTAATACGTGATTTATTATCATGATTTGATATTCTCTTAGCCATAGTTTGTGCTCTTTTTCACCTATTAAGTTGAATACAATACATCTTTGGTTGATTTTTTTCATGCGAATAGATTTTATTGTTATGATTCATGATGCCTTTAGCTAGTAGACCTAACTGGTAGGACTGCTCAATTTTTTGGATTTAGTTTCTCTAAAGTGAGGGGTTCACTTTAGAGGGTAAAGTGAAGAGTATTAATCGTTAATGACAAAATCAATAGTTGAGATCATGATGCAATACATGCATATGTATAACAAACTATAAGTTGTTAAAATCCACTTCCTCGATTTTCTCATCAATGGTTAATACTCTTCATTTTACTTTCTAAAGTGAACCCCTCACTTTAGAGGAGCCAAATCTTCATTTTTTATTTTAAATATTGTTTGTTAATAGATCCTTCTCTTTTGATCTTTTCTATAGATTTTGAATAACCAAATTATGAAAATGTTTGTTAGTATGACTTACAGAGCTTTTTTTCAGCTATTACATGGTTATTTGTTTTACTTTTGCTCTAACACTTTTTCCATCAATCCATGATATAACACCCATGATCACATGTCACCACTGTCTTTAAGTAGAACGAATCATAATTTTCCTTTACATTTACTGCAGTCAAGCCATTTGACATAAGTTTACATTGTTTTACTTTTGTTTTACGTAATTAATATGTGCTAACTTTAGCTAATATTATTATGATAGCAATGGAAGACATTAGGGTATATTTTTTTCCTATGTAATGGTTGAATTTTTTTTTATTTTCCATCTCACTGAGCTAATATGATTTCTCTAAATTGTAACATGGCTGCAAATTACTTTTTAAGTAGAGGTCCTAAACAAATACATATTGGGAATGATGATGTGATGGATGATGGTGAGTGTGAGACTGTAAAGGCAAAATGGAAAGATTGGAACACTGAAATAACTTTTACGATATGTGTGGAGGAAATACATGTTGGCAGTAAGCTCCACAAGCACTTTAACAAGGATGGAGGAGTGTGAAAAAAAAAATTAGAAGTGTCAAGACTCCCGTATGTGCATAAAAAACTAAGAAATAGATGGGATAATCTAAAATCTATATTCCAATTATGGGCTAAGCTTGTGTGACAAGAGATTGGCCTTGGTTGGAATCATGAGAAGAAGATCGTGATGGCTTTTAGTTCTTGATGGACAAATAAGATTAAGGTATGCTTATTCAGTATAGTAAATACAGTCATCCTTTTTAGAAACTAAGGACTTTTTTTAGTAGTTCTTATTTTTTAGTTCTTTTTTTTTGTTTTTAACTTTGTTTAACATATTAATCCAAAGTTTGGTAAATTTAGAAATGAGGGTCCTAAATTTCTTAATATGCCTGAAAAATGTTTCAAGGATGTAGTAGCTACTGGTTATGGTGCATGGACATTATTTGAGGATATAGATTCAGTTGGTGAAAACAATGATGGTGAAGATAATGAGTGTTGTTGGATTTAATCACACAACTACACGTATCATAACAAATAATAAAGTGATGAATAATGATCGTTCCCACAAAGAATTGTATCTATCAATGCAAAGTACTAAAATTATCCTAATCTAATATTATCCAAACAAATCGAATAACTAAATAAATAAAAAGGAAACTAAATGTAAGCAAATAACAAAAGCACAATAAAACCAAAAAATAATATAAATAAGCTCAGGATTACAATTTCTCGTAACACTTCATTCGAAATCTCTTAATTCTTTCTTAACTTATCTAATGACCATGAGTTGTTAACCTAGGAATCTAAGTCTTTCATGTGAATCTCCAGATGGTCATATAAAACTATCCCTCATATTCTATTCCCTATATTCCTATAAGAACAAATATAAGAAGAAAGCATTAATCATAGGCCTTAATCATGGTTACATATGGTTTGCATGTATATTCCTACATGCAAACGAATCAATTTATTTGATGCCTAAATGTCTTGAACATATGTTATTTCATCGATGACTTAAACCCAAATTCCCTTTCCCAAGTTCAATTCAAATTTATCTAATCAATCTAATTGGTGATCAAGTAATTAGAAGCATTAATATTAAGATGAAATAAATAATACAAAAAATATTGAAATAAGAAAGAAAGAAATCAAAAGATCCAAACTACATGCGGGTTCAATTGCAATCCTAGAAAACAAAATTAAATTAGTTTATGCTACTAAAAAGAAAATACAACTAAAAATTAAATAAGTTCCACTATCAAGAATAAATCAAAACAAAAAAAAATAGTAGAAAAAGAAAGAGAAAAAGATCTTCAATCTTCAAGTCTTTACTCTCCTCTTGCTTGCATGCTTGATAACTTCTCTCCTCGAATCTCTAATTGTCTCTCAAGTTTATCTAAATGTAAGTCTTTAATTATAGTATGTCTTTTCTATCACGATTAGGTGTCTTTAGGCATCAAAACCCTAAAAGCCTAGGCCTAATTAGTGTTTAAAACTATTTCAAACTCATTTCTAACTAATTACATGGGCCGTACAATTTTCCTTCTAGCTGTGTAGCTCTCTGGAAGCAGAACTAAACTTCAACTTAACAAAAAAAATTATAGCCCTTATCTAACCATACTCTTTAGAATCATGTGATTTTGACCATTATAACTCAAGATATTGAATTACTTCACAAAGGTTGGATTACATGAGATTAAAGATTCAAAACTTGACTCCAAGCCCATCTAACCATCTTTTCTTCCAAAGAATTGTCTCAAAACAATTCTAAACCCTAAAAAACATCACAAAGAAATAAAGAGTATGCTAGAAAGAAATAATTAACAAATCAAAACTAGAAAGGTTTAAATTAATCAAAATTAAGATCAATTTACTATCAAAACAAACCCTACATGCATAACTTTTCTCAATACAACAATGGGATTGGTGAGGATGTTGCTTTTATGGGTGGAGGTGAGACTGATTATCATTCTCAAGGGATTGGAGAGGATATTGATGTCTATAAAGTAGTTCCAAGTGCTTCAAATAGAGAGAAAAGAATGAGGACCAAAGGGGAAAAAGTAAAGGACAAGTATAGCAGCTAGGTTACAAGACTCTCTTGATCACATTGTGGTTGGTATAGAGTCATGAACCAAATGATTACATGAAAAGCAACTTATCCTTATTCAATAGAAAATTGCACAAAAATGGCTGAAATTTGCCAGGCCTACTATCACGCAGTCCACAGTTCTATATAACTCTTATATTAATGGCTAAACCTCAATACAAAGAGACTTTCATTAAAAGATGATCCTGATATGCAACTTGATTCTCTACAAACTTTGAAAATGGAGGACATGGACTGTGTTTAATTTACTTGTTTTATATTGTTTCTGGATATTTGTTTCATTTTTTTTTATTTGTTGCATTATATTATATATTATTGATTTAATGATTAGCGAATGTCAATGGCTTGTAGTTTTACTATTTGTAGAATTTTCATGACAATTTTTTTTGGTCATGGAATGTTTATGAATTAAGATTTCCCTTATTTATAATTCATGCTTATTTAAATTATACATAATGAATGATGATGAAAAATATTATGATGGAAGTGAATATAGAGGAAATGGAATTGATTACATTACAATTGGTTGATTGGTAACTTGTTGAGATGCCAATTTTTTGCAATATATGATTAAATAGGAAAAAAGAACTTAAAAACTCCCAAGACAGAAGTGGGTATTAGAATTAAAGGAAGGGAATGACATGCGATTTTTTAAACAATTAATGATGAGAGAGCCAATATTTGAACAATTATATCATAACTTGGTCCAAAAGTAAGGTGTAAAACCTACACAATGTGTCAGTATAGCTCAGCTTCATATAAAGTGGTAGAGGAGAGGTTTCAATATTCTGAAGAAACTACGGGGTTGTTTGAAATTGTTCTTAGCATTTTGTTTTTTTATAAAACTTGTTTTTAGAAATAGAACAAAAAAATAGTTTTCTAGAGAAAAAATAGTAAAATGTTATTTGGATGAACTATTTTGAAAATCGTTCTTTAAGAATTAAAAAACAAAAAACAAGTTTAGGAAATTTTGCTTGAAAACAATTTTCAAAAGTAAAAAACAAAAAAACTTTTTTGGGTTATATTTAAAAGAAAGAAACACTTGAATTAAATGGCAGATATATGTTAGATGATAAAATAATTAAAATATTAAATCAAACACATTGTCTACATACTTAAATAGCGAAAGGCTATAACATGCTTTTGTCATTTTTATATGCCTTTGTGCATAATTTAACAAATAATTGTTATGGATCACTCATATGATGAACCTACATCCAATTAACAATATAATTATGATATGTTGCCATTGTTGCTACTGCTTGGTCAAACAATTCTTTTTCAAATTTATTAGTGCTTGTGGTTTCTTCACCAAATGTTTCTGTTGAAGACTCTACATCTAAAGGATTCACATTTTCCCATTGTTGGAATAATGTGTCACCTCGTCCCCATTTACAAATATAATTATGAATTATACAATATGAAATAATTAAAAGTCGCTGCCTAATAAGCTTATAATTTGGCATTAATTTCAAAATTGGAAAGCATGCTTTCAACACTCTAAAGCATCGCTTAATGACCATTCTTAATGAAGAATGCCGATAGTTAAATATCTCCTCACAAATTTGAGGTTGTCGACTATGACCATTGTATTCTTGAATATGATATCTCTAGTCTTTGAAAGGTGGAAGAAATCCTCTTGTGCGAGGATATCCAACATCAACAAGATAAACTTGCCATGTGATAATAATATAATGTTAATCAATTAACATAAACAAATGGCTTTAATGCCTTTGAAAAGAATAAAGAGTACCTTCACTAAATTTTGCATCTTTTCCAAATAAGTGCATTTAGAAAAACTCTTAAATCATTAGCAGTGCCTTCCCCATCCATGTAAACATAAGTAAACATCATATCAAATTCACAAGCACACATAACATTTTGTGTCACAATAGTTTTTCTACCTTTACATGATATTTGTTTGTCCGCTGGAGCCTATGCACTTATATGTGTACCATCAATTGCACAAAGACAATTCTAATATTCAAAGAAGACAAATGATCAATTTGAAAGAACTATATATAATATGTAATATAATAAGCAATAAGTGTGTTAACAACCAATTGTTACCTTGAATCATGGAAAATATGACAGATTATTTGTTATGTGGTTTGGCTGATCAGTTGACTCCTACTTTATTATCTCTTTCCCAAGTCTACATATTGCTCTTATAGTTTATTTGCAATGACGATGGATCATTTCAATAGAATGTTGAAATTAATCTACCACAACTCTTTGCCGACTCTTATGACCTAAAATGAATAGTGTCATGGCAACCTTTTCTTCTAGAAGAACTTCCCTAGAGTCAACTAAATAATTGCATCTTCTCATATCATCACAAAATATAGTAAAACATGTTTAATCCATGTAAAATAACTCATAACAAACTTTAGGTGATTCATGCAGCATCTCATTAACATATTCACAACTTGTTAATGCAGAAGTTTGGATTTTATTTTTAACCAAGAAAATACACTTCAAAATCTCTGGATCCTCCTGTAATCCAAGAGAAAAAAATAAATAAATCAGTATACAAATAACACACGGAAGAAAAAAGGAATTATATTATAAGCCACAATATATACATACTTTGCCCTCTTCTGCCCACCACTCTTCAGGGGCTTGGATCGTTTTTTCTTTCATTGTCCCATCCAAGGCCAGTCACTTTCTCAACAACCATTGCAAAGGATGAACACTGTCTTTTCAAGGAGTCCCACTTATTTTCAATTGTTTACGGTCATAAGAGTGTCCTGTTCTCTCATGAAATTTGTTTCCTAACTAAAATGTGTTTGGCCTATTTCTATCAAGTATTTCCTCAACACACACCTTCAAGAATATTTTAATTTTCTTATCATCCCATTTTGCCTTATCTTTCTCATCTCCCTCATATCCACTCACATCTCTTTTAGGTGCCACTCTAATATTTACAAAAATTAAAAAATTAAACCAAATAATACAAATCATAGAATTTGAATAATAATAATAATAATAATTAACAATAAAAGCTTAAAAAGCAACCAAATAATAAAGGCACCAACAAAAAAGAATCAAGAGGTGCAATAGTGGAGGTGGGGACAAAAGATGAATCTTTTTATTTGTTTTGCATATTGTTTCTATAATCTTTCTAGATGAATCTTCTTGAAGTTCAGTGACAGCAAAATATAGTGCCTGTTTCATGTTTCATGTTGATAAACTAGATTCTTAAAAAGTATTCCTTTCCAAAAGACATTTCCACTACATAAAAATATACGATTGCACACAATACAAGAAAACCTACACAGAATGCAGTCTACGAAACAGATCAATTTCCATTTGTTCTTATTTTGTTTATCATAATCTTAATCATAATCATATTAATATCATACGAAGAGGGCATAGCGCAAAAATCCCAACTATTTTCTGGTCCAAGCATATAATAGTGCTGCTTTGACTATTAGTACCATTTTTTTAATTAACGTAAAGCTATGATAACTAAGAATCTTTTACACTTTCTTGAACAAATCTAGTTCTGGGGTCTAATCATTATGGCACTAAGATTTATAATTTGGGTTCATTTTGCTATTTAGGGTGCGTGACCCTAGGCACCACTTTAACTTTCTTTTATTATTTAGATGCATATTGTAAATTGTGCCATTATATCCATGGCCTCAATAATAAAGAGAGCCAATTTGTCAACTAATATAATTCATGGGAAAATATCCAATTTAAATGTCACAAAAGGGAGAGGGACAGGAAAAGTAATTGACTATAGATAAAAAAAAACCTCTCTAAATTGTCCATCAAGTTTTATGATTCTAGATTTTGTCAATGGCATGACTTGAAGTAGGCTAGGAACTTCTTCAGTAGCCAAAACAAAAAGTAGAAGAAGAGTACTAGACACAAAAAGAATACCCCACCATAAATTGCTCCCACTTAATTACCAAAACAGCAAGATATCATGAATAAGCATGCAGATTGGCAATGGCCCAAGTCAGCTTGCATGCATGGAAAGATACTTCTTTTCTCAATGCTCCCTCCCCAAATAAGCAAAACACTTGGTAATCCAATTGGCTTTCATATTTTCATGATTCTTTGGCTAATTTTTGCAAAAAACAACGTTGTTTTCACAACTTTTAAATGACATATCAAAGAATTTGCTTGGACATAATTGGTTTTGGAGTGTGCAATGAGATTGATGCACCTACTTGATCATCAAATTCTTCTTCACAGCAAAAATAATCAATCTAAGAAAAGAAAATACAACCCCCATTGAATCTTGTGAAGTTGGCAAAGGCATAAGAAGGAGGGTTGAATTGTGCTCCTTTGATTTTATATTTCTTTGCAAACGCAATCACTCTGCTCAACTATTTCTCAAGTATGAATACTTGGAGTTGAGAAAGTTCATAGATAACATAGGTTAAGGTTGAGAAGGTTCAACTTTCTCAACTCTATCAAATAATCCCAAATGTACAGCAGAGATATAAATATGTTTCAAATATCTTCCAGACTAAGTTTTGAAACTTATGAAATAGATTTGACAGTTCAAAAATGTTTCTAATCAGATTTAAACTTGCGAAAGCATAAGTTTCAAACATTTATGTTGGTTGAGTTGATTTTGGTGAAAGATGAATGTTAGCTGAAACTAAATCACCCACTTAGTTCGAAATAATCATAGAACTGAAAGTAAAATGAGAGATAAGAGAGAAGAGAGCTTAACACAGAGATTTATACTGGTTCACCCCAAACCACGTGGGCTATGTCCAATCCCCAGCTTCTCGCTGAGATTTTTCCACTAAATAACTGAATATTCTTTTCTTCCTAGTCTCTCTAGGCTTAAACATGAGTATTCTTTCTTCAACACTAGCCTCTCCTGGCTAGAACACGAGTAGTCTTTCTTCAACACCAGCCTCTCCAAGCTAGACAAATACTGCAGTGACTAGCACAACCTGCTAGCTCACTTTTGATCTCACAAGATCAGGTAATACAGTAAGTGTTTTGTACTAGGTTGCTCTCGAAAAACACTCAAGGAGTGAATTTACATAAGTTGCAGAGCACTGTATCTACCTACACAATGATTTTAGCTAAGCTAAGTTCTCTTAGGTAGGTTCAAGATAGATGAGAAGAGCTGTCTCCGAGGTTCACTAAGAAACTTTTCACTTTAAGGCCTTGTAAAATCTTCTAACCTTTGAAAGTTTGAGTTTGGAGCTTTATATAATCTTTAAAAACTAGCTGTTGGAGCTTTGGAGTAGTCTGTTATCCTTTGAACAAATACTAGCTGTTACAACAGCTACTTTTGGATGACTAAGCATTCTGGTATACTTTATCCACTTGTAACTTGAGAAGTTTAGCATGACTCTTTTTAATTCTAACTTTCTCAACATACTCAACTAACTTTCTCAAGTCTTGGCTCTTCTCAAAATAATTTTTCCTGGATTGTTTGTTGTTGTCTTGACACAGTATGTTGAGAAATCTTGCTCTTTGAAAGTCTTTCAGACTTCTAATCTTGTCT
Source organism: Castanospermum australe (assembly GCA_019955255.1). Classification (NCBI taxonomy): domain Eukaryota; kingdom Viridiplantae; phylum Streptophyta; class Magnoliopsida; order Fabales; family Fabaceae; genus Castanospermum; species Castanospermum australe. Next base: position 124,063 of record NSJW01000762.1, read on the forward strand.
TCATGAGATCTTCAAGCTTTATCATGTTCAGCCTTGACCTTTCTCAAGTTCTGAATTTTGTCTTCTGAAATCAACTTTCTCAAGTCTTCCTTGAGTTTTCTCATTAATTTTTGGTGACACTCCAGCCATCCAATGATCTTTCTCATTAATCATCTTGAAGTTTGCACATTACAGCTTTAAAGAAAATCTCACAAGAATACATTAATCTACTTAAGAATGTTAAAGCAATAAATCAACATTTCAATATAGTTTGTTAATCATCAAAACAAATAGAAAGAATTATCTACATCTTGTTGTCACATGGGTGATGGCTCCTAAAGCCAAAAATTTGTATTGGTAATATCAGAGTTCTGCAGTTTCTAATTAGAGATGATATATGCAATGCAACTTTGATAGTGACACTGGAGGCTCATGTATCATTATCATTGGAATCAATTTAGTAGATTTGGTCTATTCTCATTGTCATTGAGCAGTTGTTTATTAAGAGAAAAATCCAAAACACCCGAATAAATAGAAAAACTAAAAGCATCAATTGCACATCATCGCACTAGTTGGTCTAGAAAGGGAAAAAATAGCCATTATCAAGGTAATGAGCACATAAAACAGAAATTTGGCAAAAAGATAACTTAGATCTACAATGCAAGAAACGAAAGACTAACAGAAATACAAAGAAGCATAAGAGAAAGGATGCTCAAAAATGAAATAAAACAGAGGATCATGAGGAAAATGCCATGAACAAATGAAATCTTAGAATTGAGCAATGTGTACCTCAATATTTGGATGAAATTGCTGCAAATTGACAATGACGCATAGCAAATAACGAACGATGAATGGCGAATGGCGATAGTGGCAAATGACCAATGACGACAATGAAAAGAGTGAAGGAGTTGAGGAAGAAGAGAAGAAAAGGTATCAGGGGAGGGAGAAAATGGCTAGGGTAGGGGCAGTAATTTTGAACAAAGGAAAGGTTATTTTTGTCCATGAAAAATGTAAAACAGCTTCCCGGCTAATTTTCAGTAGAGCTTTTTTTTTAAGCCTCTTGGAGTAGCCTTTCAAAAAATAGTCATTTTGGCTCCAAGACATATTCTCATCCCTTGAAGCTTTGGGGAGAGCTTGGGATCACACAAACATTCTATTGGCCTCTCGAATCACGAAAACTCGATAAGTTTATACGTTTGACCAAAAAGTCAAAGATAGACAAAAAGGAACCAAACTTTCGTCTTAGAGAACTAACAACGAATAACCATGACATATTGTCATCCCTTGAAGCTTTGGGAAGAGTACTGCTTCTACTTTTTATTAAAATTTTGTCCAAACATTCTAAAATAAATTAGAAGTACTTTTTTTTTGTTTGAAAAAAGTGCTTTTTATAAATTAAAAGCCCATCCAAATAGATTTTACATCATACCATCATGAAAGTAAAAGGTAAATACACATAAACTCTCTTTTACAATCTTTCTTTCGTAAAGATTAGTGAGTTTTATCCCCTATATGATCATATTCACCTTATCAAGCTTTTTAAATAATCTTACATAAGTTTGTTTTTTCCCTTTACTTTTCATTTGTTACCTTTTATGATTTCCATTTGGAGAAAAGTATATCTTCTCCAAAACTTTGGCGACAAAGATCTCTTCCATCAATAACTCACTCGTTGAAACTTTTTTCTTCCTCTCCATTCACCAGAGACAAGGCAAAACAGAAGTTTCAAGGATTTTTCTTATTAACTACTATAAGAAGTATGCTTTAAGTTGTTGGAAGATTAATTTATAATTTTCTAGAATTATTTGTATAAGTCAGCAAGTTATTTATGATTACATGCAACCCCTAGTATTCCTAATTAAGTCTTTGGGGCAAGTAAAATGTATAACCCTTAGTATTCCAAAATCCTAATTAAGTCTTTGGGGTAAGTAAAATATATATGTTAAGTTCTCTATAATTTTCTATGGACAAGTATTAATAGGCATGCTTGTAAGCCTTAAGAATGTATATACATAGAGAGAGAGAGAAAATAAAAAGGAATAAGAGCGTTGTACAAAAAACAAAGCGCCAACTTTAGTATCTGCAACTTATAATATCGGAGAGTAATTCAACCTTACTTTTGTCTTTTTAAGTCCAGACATTTCCATTATTGCCAACAAATTTGGTATCATATATGCACTCTTATGGCAACAACAAATAGCAATAATATATTTATGTTCTCTGTTTCATCAAATCATGTTCCTATATTTAATGGAGAGCAATATGATTAATAGAGCTCTCAAATGGAGACTATCTTTATTTCACAATAACTATGGGAACTTTTGGAATAATACTATGAAGAATCACCTTAGACTGAAAATTCTGAGTGGGCAAAAGAAAAACAAAAGGAGTACAGGACAATGTGAAGAAAAATGGAATGGCTTTGCGAATTTTGCAGCAAGGTGTAACCAAAATGATATATCTTAGAATTTTTGAGATAAAGAAAGCAAAAGAAGCGTGGGAGATTTTGCGAAAGGAGTTTAAGGGCTTTGATAAAGTTATTGCAGTTAAGCTTCAAGCCTTGTAGTCAGAGTTTAATTGTTTGAAGATGAAAAAAAAATGAAAAAAGTTTGTAATTTTTTTAGCAAGGTTGCAGAAATTATAAATCAATTTCGCTACTATGGAGAAAACGTAGAAGATAAGAGAACTGTCCAAAAAATTTTGAGAAGCCTACCGCACAAATTTGATCAAATAATTGCTGCCATCATTGAAGCAAAAGATTTATCATCTCTAACTATGTATGAGTTGATGGCATCTCTTGAAGCACATGAACGGAGGATGAACGAGCATGCTGTCCAACCATTGGGGCAAGCTTTTTAGTGAAATTTTTTTCAAAAGGAGAGCGAGATAGAAGAGGAGAATTTTCTCAAAGGAGAGGAATAGGCCGTGAAAGATGGAGTGAAGGTCGTTGTTTTCAAGGATACAATTCACATCAAAATGCAAAATTCCCAGTCACTCTCAAAGAGATTGCTGGTATCAAGATAAAAAGTAGCAAAATGAGTCCAAAAATGATGTGAATTTTTTGAAAGAAAATGAAGGTGATAAGTTATTTTCTTATATGATTGCCAATCATGAATCTAGTGATACTTGGTTTGTGGATAGTGGGTGTACCAAGCATGTGACAGGTAATCGAAGTGCCTTTGTGGATCTTGATGAAAGTTACTCCTCCTTTGTTGAGGTTGGTTATGGTAAACTTTCGAAAGTAAATGGCAAAGGTGTCATAGCTGTTGACACCAATAATGGCAGAACCAACTTTATTCATGAAGTACTTTATGCTTCAAGCATAAGCAACAATCTTCTAAGTGTGGGACAGTTAAATTGTTTATGATGGCAAGTGTACAAGGATAAACAAGAGGGGAAATCAAAGCGTGGCACAAGTAAAATTAGCTCCAACCATGTCTTCTCCCTCACAATGAAGGCTGGTATAAAATTAGCTCACAAAAGTGAGACCATTGATGAATCCTATTTGTGGCATCTTAGATATGGTTATTTGAATCATCAAGGTCTTCATTTGTTAAAGCCTAAAAAAAAAAAATTGATTGTTGGACCACCTCTTGTGAGCAAAGCTGACGGAATATGTGAAGGGTGCATCATGGCAAAATGCAATTGGTTGCCATTTCCAAAAACATCATGGAAGGCTCATGTTCTTTCGGAGTTTGTGCACGCTGATATTTTGGGACCAACTAGAACTCCATCCCTTAGCAATAAGAGATATTTTCTTCTTTTTTGTTGATAACTATAGCAGGATGATGGGGATTTATTTCCTTGAAACAAAATTAGAAGCTTTTACAGTCTTTCTTGAAGTTAATGCTCTTGTAGAAAGACAAAGTGGACATCAATTGAAGATGTTGAGGACTGATCACAATGGAGAAATTATTTACAAACTTTTCGTGAATTATTGTAAAGAGAATGGCATCCAGAGATAGCTTAATGTCCATCATTCTCCTTAACAGAAGGAAGTAACTGAGGGAAAAAATAGAACTATTGTTGAAATGGCTAGAAGCATGCTTAAAGGTAAGGAGCTCCTAAATAATCTGTAGGTCAAAGCAGTGGACACGTCAGTGTATATTCTTAATCATTCTCTCATCAAGGCAGTTTGCAACAAGACTCTTTTGGAGGTGTGGAATAACTGCATTCCAATGGTGAATCATTCGAGAATATTTGGCAGCATAGCACATGCCCTTGTGTCCTTTCAAAAGAAGGAGAAAATAGATGATAAACGAGAAAAGTTTATATTTGTTGGCTATAGTGATGTGTCAAAAAGGGTTTTTGAAAAGCTCAAATGAACCTTCTCTCTATGTCAAAATAGCCACACATGGTGACTTTTTAGTTGTTTGTTTGTATGTAGACGATCTAATCTATACAAGCACAAGTATAAAGATGATGGAAAAATTTAAGAAGGCAATGATGCAGAAATTTGAGGTGAAAGACCTAATGAAATTTTTTTGGGAATTCAAGTTAAGCAATCAAGTGGAGAAATTTTTATTTGCCAAGAAAATTAAGTGCAAGATTTGCTTAAAAAATTTCACATGTCATATTGCAAACCTATGCCTACTTCTATGGCCTTCAATGAAAAATTGCAGAGAATGATAGTGCAGAAAAGGCTTTTCAAAGCCTTATTGGATCATTGATTTATCTTACTGACACAAGGCCAAATATTGTGTGTTTAGTAAGCTACATTCAAGATTCATGGAGAACCAAGTAAAGTTCATTTTGCAGCTGCAAAAAGAGTTCCACGTTACTTGAAAGGACAAAACTTTTTTTCATCAAATATAAGAAAGAAGTTGATAGCAAACTAGTTAGTTTATTGACAGTGATTGGGCTGGTTCGGTTAATGATCGAAAGAGCACTTCTAGTTATCCTTTTTGCTTGGGATCTGTTAGTGAATATATATTAGGCTATTATATGTTATTGTTATGTGTTATTGGGTGGGCCTATCTCTTCGGTGATCAGCGATGTCGCACTCGCCTCAAAATAGATTAAGATTTTACAATGGAATATAGCATAGTGCATAACCTAGGTCATCTCCCAAGGACCAATTCGGATTTCTCAAGCATGTTAGAAGTTATCAATAAGTAGGGGGGTTTTGTTCATTACAAAAACAGAAAACGAATTCAAATTTTTAAGAAAATTCAATTAAAGAGACACCAATCCAAGGTCTTCAATTCAAGTGGCAGAATTAATAATTGTTCAAAGAGAATGGAATTCTGTTGCATACACCTCTGTTAATCCGAATTCAACTAGATAATCATCTAGAATTTCATCAACTAAAACAGAATCACAATCGCAATTCTTGATTAAGATTGATTTAGGAACAAATTCTGATTAACATAGATTATCAATCGATGATCTATTCTCCATTAGATTCAGATTAATCAACCCTAATTCTAACTTCAATTTTAAAATCATAATCAGAAATCAAATGAAGAAGGAGAAGAGGGAAGAACACAAACAGAATTTATAATTAGACAAGAGAACTCAAAACTCTAACCACAATCATTGAATTCCTTGGATTGATTGGAGCTTTAGCCCTCCATAGCCATTACGAAAATGCAGAGAAGAAGGAAAAACGAAAATAGAAAAGATGAAAAGGGAGAAAAGGTTTCTACTCCAATCTGAAAACTGAACAACCAAAAACACTCCAGCAGCTGCCGTCCTATCCCTTTTTCGTATTCTGCCTTAACCTAATTTGTAGCTAAAAATTACAATGTAATTCCTAATCTATCCCCAGTCCAAACTGCCGCCCTCTGAATAAGCTTTTCAGAGACATATAATTTGCCTTATTTGGGCTTAAATTGAGAGAGTTAAGCCCAAATTAGTGAGGGAAGGTCCAAGCTTTATGACAGCAACAGCGTCCTGACTTTGAGTCCCAATTTCGCCCTGAATCCAGCTGAATTAGAAAAATTACATCAGACACAAAATTGTAGATCTTCGTCTCAGTTTTCCAGGGACACCAAGATTGTCTAAATCTGACTTTTTTAGCCCAAGATATGGCCTGAACAAGACAGAAAGGTCAAAATGAGCTAAAATCCGAAAATTAATAAAGCTTTTACAACTAAGCTCAATGAGGCCCAATCATCAAGAACACACCCAAAAACATAATATTGGATCAAATTAGCATCAATTAGGCCAAATATAAAGCAATAATGAATGCCTCAAAATTGATTGATCAAATTCCCCCAAACTTGAACTTTTGCACTGTCCCGGGCAAAATTTAAAATTAAACCAAAGGACTTCATCACAAGGACACAAGATCAACATACTTTCCAATGAATTGCAAGAGTGCAAGGTAGTGATTAAGATTCAAACATTCAAAGTATCAAGGAGTCAAGACAATCATAAATATATCTCTCAACATCTCAAGCAAGCAAGAAAACAAATCGAATCAAATGATGAACCAAAAGTGATAAGATTCCTCACTAGGCATACTCTAACTCTCAAGTGTTTAGGATTGTATTTACACTCAAACCACCCATGAAAGCAAGTACTACCATAAGCTTGACAAGCTTCTAATTTTCACCAACTTGAAACACATGCAAATAAAGATCAAAAGGACTTATTCAAGGTTGTAATGGGGCCAAGGTAAGGGAAGGAAACAATATGAATATATGGCAAGTTAGGCACCCAAGAGAATAAAAGAGCAATAGGGAGGAACTCAAATGACAAGTAGTGCACATTCTCTTTCTAATTCCTTTCCTTTTGCTTTTTGCTTTCACAACTTTTTTTTTTTTTTTTACAACCTTTCTTGAATTTATTTTTTCCTTTTTTTTTATTTTTTTCTTTTTTCTTAATTCTTTTTTTTTTTTTTGTTTTTTTTTATTTCACCAAACATCTTGCACATTGCACATCAAAGTACACAACCCCCACACTTGAACATCAAAAGAGCTCCTCCAATGAAAATGAACTAATGCTCTCCTATTCCCTAAGGTAAAGGTAAAAACATAGTTTTTCACATAAGGCACAAAATGAGCTAAAACAAAGAATAAGTAAGTAGGCTCAAGGGGGTTAAACAAGGGGAAATGATGCAAGGTTGACTATTTGGCCAAAGTAGCTAAACAAAGAAAGAAGGCCTCAATCATCTCAATACATGCATGTGAACAAGGAACTTCAAAAAGAATCAAGTCAAGTTCTAGAGCACTAACAATCATGAGTGAGATCACACAAGAAAGAAAAGAGAATGGCATAATGCAATCCATCCATTATAAGGTTCAAAATCTCACCAAGGACAAGCCTATCACAAATGATGCAACACTTTAATTCTCAATGCCAGCTTGCTACACTAAAAATGCAAGAAAAATATTTATATCATGTCATGAAACCTCTAACTAAGAATGATGAAATTACACACAACCTGTACAAACCAAGAAATTCAATGAAAAGCATGCAAAATTGATCGAAACAGAAATAAAAATGAAAACAGCAAAATAACACCGAAAACAGAAATAATGAAAACAGAAAATAGAAAATCAGAAACAGAAACAGAAACAAAAGACAGAAACAGCAAACAAAAACAGCAGAAACATAAACAGCAGTGACAGTAGAATGCTTATGACAGCAAAATTTGTATGACAGCAGAGAAGAAACTAAAAACAGCAGAAAACAGAAAATTATGCAGCAAAAACAGCAAAATAGAAACAGAAAAAATAGCAAAAACAGAAACAAGAAAATAGAAACAGCAAAATTCCCTCCCCCACACTTAAATCACACATTGTCCTCAATGGAAACACAATTCAAAAGGCAAGTAGACAAGTGAAATAAAAGAGCAAGGGAAGAGAACACCCTCATCATGGTGGGAAGATTTGCACTTGGGGAAAGGTGGGCTTTGCCAAGGAGAGCTCCTCTACAGGTGCGGGGCTTGCAGGGCTCTCAAGAAAGGGCTTAAGACGGTGGCCATTAATCTTGAAACTCTTGTTGGTAGCTTCATTTGAAATCTCTACTGCACCATAAGGAAAAATGTTAGTGACAACAAAAGGACCATCCCACCTAGAACGGAGCTTACCGGGCATGAGTTTAAGGCGAGAGTTGAACAAAAGAACTTTTTGGCCAATGGAGAACTCCTTTCTAGAAATCATCTTATCATGGAAATGCTTAGTCTTTTCCTTGTAGATCCTTGAATTCTCATAAGCCTCCAAGCGAAGTTCCTCAAGTTGTTGCAATTGAAGCTTCCTCTCTGAACTTGCTTGATCAAAAGCTAAGTTACAACTCTTCACTGCCCAGTATGCACGATGCTCTATCTCCACCGGAAGGTGACATGGTTTACCAAAGACAACCCTAAAAGGAGACATCCCTATAGGTGTCTTGTAAGCAGTACGATGAGCCCAAAGAGCATCTTCTAATCGGCGGCTCCAATCCTTCCTATTCGGCTGCACCATCTTCTCCAAAATCTGCTTTATCTCTCGGTTAGAAACCTCGGCCTGCCCGTTAGTTTGGGGATGATATGCTGTAGACACTCTATGCACGACCCCATACTTCCGAAACAAAGCCTCCATGGTCCGGTTACAAAAATGAGTCCCTTTGGTCACTAATGATAGCGCGAGGTACTCCAAACCTGCAAAATATGTTAGACCTGACAAAATCCACAACAACTCGAGCATCATTAGTCCTGGTGGCCTTAGCTTCCACCCATTTAGAAACATAATCAACCGCAAGCAAAATATAAGCAAAACCAAAAGAAACAGGGAAAGGGCCCATAAAATCGATACCCCAAACATCAAAGACCTCGCAGAAAAGAATGGGCTGCTGGGGCATCTCCTGCCTGCGAGTAATGGCCACACCTGCTCTTTGGCACTGCTCACAAGTACTGAAAACCTTATATGCATCTCTGAAAATGGTAGGCCAGTAGAATCCAGAATCCAGCACCTTCCTAGCGGTCCGCTGTGGTCCAAAGTGTCCTCCGATTGGAGAGGCATGACAAAAGTGAAGAACTGATTGGATCTCATGGTCAGGTATGCATCTGCGAATCACCTGGTCACTACAAAATTTCCACAAATATGGATCATCCCACACATAATATTTAGCATCACTCTTAAGTTTAGCTTTCTGTGACCTAGATGCATGAGGGGGGAAAATAGATGCAACCAAGTAATTAACTAAATCAGCAAACCAGGGGGAAAGTGGGGTATCATGCAGCTGCATGAGCTGCTCATCTGGAAAATCATCTCTGATAGGAGAAGGATCAGTAGCCCGTTCAATCCTGCTCAAATGATCGGCCACCAAATTCTCTGCGCCACTTCTATCTCTGATCTCCAAATCAAACTCCTGGAGAAGTAGCATCCATCTAATCAATCGAGGCTTCGAATCTGCCTTCGTCAACAGGAACTTTAAGGCTGCATGATCAGTAAAAATAACCACTTTAGAGCCAAGCAAATATGATCTAAACTTATCAAGTGCAAATACAATGGCAAGCAACTCTTTCTCAGTGGTAGTATAGTTAGCCTGTGCAGCATCTAAAGTTCGAGAAGCATATGAAATGACATGAGGTAATCTGCCAACTCGCTGGGCTAGGACAGCTCCCACTGCATAGTTAGATGCATCACACATGAGTTCAAAAGGAAGTGTCCACTCGGGTGGCTGAATGATAGGAGTGGTGGTCAAGGCTGTTTTCAGGCAATCAAAAGCCTCTCTGCACCTATCATCAAAATCAAAAACAATATCTTTCTGCAACAAGTTAGACAGTGGAAGGGCCTTTTTGCTAAAATCTTTAATGAACCGCCTGTAGAAACCTGCATGGCCAAGAAAAGAACGAACCTCTCGCACGCAAGAGGGGTAAGGCAACTGGGAAAATAACATCAATTTTAGCAGGATCTACCTCTATACCCTTCTGAGAGATGATATGGCCTAAGACTATGCCCTGTTCAACCATAAAATGACACTTCTCATAATTAAGAACAAGGTTAGTCTCAATGCAGCGATGCAAAACTCTATCCAGACTGTCCAAACATACATCAAAGGAGGAACCATAAACAGTAAAATCATCCATAAACACCTCAATGCAATCCTCTAAAAAGTCTGAAAAGATACTTACCATACATCGCTGGAAAGTTCCAGGGGCATTGCATAGGCCGAAAGGCATCCTCCTATAGGCAAAAGTGCCAAAGGGGCAGGTGAATGTGGTCTTCTCCTGGTCCTCTGGTGCTATGTGGATCTGGAAATAACCTGAAAAGCCATCGAGAAAACAGTAGTACGATTTTCTAGCCAAGCGCTCAAGCATTTGATCAATAAAGGGCAAGGGAAAATGATCCTTTCTGGTTGCTTGGTTGAGCCGCCTGTAATCAATACAAACTCTCCAACTACTCTGCACTCTAGTAGGAATCAGCTCATCGCGATCATTTTTCACTACTGTGAATCCTGACTTCTTTGGAAACCACTTGAACTGGACTCACCCAAGCACTATCTGATATAGGATAGATGATGCCAGCTTGCAGAAGCTTGGTCACCTCTTTCTTTACCACATCCAGGATCAAAGGGTTGAGACGCCTCTGTGGTTGTCTCACGGGCTTAGCACCATCCTCAAGCAGTATCCTGTGCATGCACATGGAAGGATTAATGCCAGGAATGTCAGCCAAGGTCCATCCGATAGCTCTCTTATGCTTTTTCAATATTTGCAACAACCTCTCCTCCTGCTCACCATGGAGGTTAGTAGAAATGATCACTGGCAGCTTCTTGTCATCCTCTAAGTATGCATACTTAAGGTGCTGTGGAAGTTGCTTAAGCTCCAGTGTAGGTGGCTGAACTACAGATGGAAGTATCCTGGTGGTAGGAACTGTGTCTACAACCTGTAACCTTACACAATCCAAACTGCTATATTCTGACTCCATGGAATTCGCAGCTACACCACCATCAAACTGTTCAGAACCTGTAAAATCTGCATCAAAATCATCATGTAAACAGGATGCAATCTCAGTACAAACACTGCACATTTCAGACCCAATACAAGTAGAACAAGTGTAAATATCATCGAAATCATCAAAATCTGGGAAATCAACAGCAAGGAACTCAGACAGGTTATCATCAACTATATCAGCTAGCAAATCTATATGGAAAACAGAATGCTCCTCCATGGGATGCTTCATGGCATCCAAAATGTTAAATCTGACCACACTATCTCCAAACTCCATGGAAAGAGTGCCTGCATGGACATCAATTTTGGTTCTGGCAGTTTTGAGGAAAGGTCTACCAAGAATGATGGGAGCTTTGCTGGATTCGGATTCTCCATCCATATCCAGAATGTAGAAGTCTGCAGGAAAAATCAAATCATTTACTCTAACAAGGACATCCTCAATGAGTCCAGCAGGATATGCATTACTCCTGTTTGCTAACTGAATGATGACTCCTGTATTCTGCAAGGGTCCAAGAGCAAGAGAGTTGAACACTGACTTAGGCATAACATTAATTGAAGCACCTAAATCCAACATGGCATTTTCGAATTTGCTACTGCCTATGGTGCATGGAACAGTAAAAATTCCAGGATCCTTGCATTTTTGGGGCATTGTAGGCTGTATAAGTGCAGACACATTTCTTCCCATGCTGATCTTCTCATTTCCCTTTAGTCTCCTTCTATGAGTACACAAATCCTTAAGAAACTTGGCATATCTTGGAATTTGCTTGATTGCTTCAATGAGAGGAATATTCACCTCAACCTTCCGAAAATGTCTCCAAGATTTCCCTATCTGTATCAGTCTCAAAAGTCTTCTTAAGTTTGCACAACTCTCTGAGGGAATGGTAGTGAGATGGACTGCTCAGCAGTAACTACAGGAATGGGGCCAGAATCTGTTTTCTTATTTTTTGCTGCCACACGAAATTTCTGGTATGGCTTGTTTCTCCTTATCTGATTCATGTTGCAACCCACAGTTTGGTGCATCAACAGTCTTACCAGATCTTAGAGTGATGGCACTCACATTTCTTGGATTCACCACAGTTTGTGCAGGAAGTTTATCAGAATCTTGTGACTGTAATTGATTCATAGAACTAGCAAGTTGTCCAATCTGATTCTCCAAGTTCTGAATGGTAGCTTCTGTCCTCTGCTGGAACTGCAAGTTGTTCACTGCCATCTGTTTCATCAATTCCTCACATTATTGACAGTGATTGGGCTGGTTCGGTTAATGATCGAAAGAGCACTTCTAGTTATCCTTTTTGCTTGGGATCTGTTAGTGAATATATATTAGGCTATTATATGTTATTGTTATGTGTTATTGGGTGGGCCTATCTCTTCGGTGATCAGCGATGTCGCACTCGCCTCAAAATAGATTAGGATTTACAATGGAATATAGCATAGTGCATAACCTAGGTCATCTCCCAAGGACCAATTCGGATTTCTCAAGCATGTTAGAAGTTATCAATAAGTAGGGGGGTTTTGTTCATTACAAAAACAGAAAACGAATTCAAATTTTTAAGAAAATTCAATTAAAGAGACACCAATCCAAGGTCTTCAATTCAAGTGGCAGAATTAATAATTGTTCAAAGAGAATGGAATTCTGTTGCATACACCTCTGTTAATCCGAATTCAACTAGATAATCATCTAGAATTTCATCAACTAAAACAGAATCACAATCGCAATTCTTGATTAAGATTGATTTAGGAACAAATTCTGATTAACATAGATTATCAATCGATGATCTATTCTCCATTAGATTCAGATTAATCAACCCTAATTCTAACTTCAATTTTGAAATCATAATCAGAAATCAAATGAAGAAGGAGAAGAGGGAAGAACACAACAGAATTTATAATTAGACAAGAGAACTCAAAACTCTAACCACAATCATTGAATTCCTTGGATTGATTGGAGCTTTAGCCCTCCATAGCCATTACGAAAATGCAGAGAAGAAGGAAAAACGAAAATAGAAAAGATGAAAAGGGAGAAAAGGTTTCTACTCCAATCTGAAAACTGAACAACCAAAAACACTCCAGCAGCTGCCGTCCTATCCCTTTTTCGTATTCTGCCTTAACCTAATTTGTAGCTAAAAATTACAATGTAATTCCTAATCTATCCCCAGTCCAAACTGCCGCCCTCTGAATAAGCTTTTCAGAGACATATAATTTGCCTTATTTGGGCTTCAATTGAGAGAGTTAAGCCCAAATTAGTGAGGGAAGGTCCAAGCTTTACGACAGCAACAGCGTCCTGACTTTGAGTCCCAATTTCGCCCTGAATCCAGATGAATTAGAAAAATTGCATCAGATACAAAATTATAGATCTTCGTCTCAGTTTTCCAGGGACACCAAGATTGTCTAAATCTGACTTTTTTAGCCCAAGATATGGCCTGAACAAGACAGAAAGGTCAAAATGAGCTAAAATCCGAAAATTAATAAAGGTTTTACAACTAAGCTCAATGAGGCCCAATCATCAAGAACACACCCAAAAACATAATATTGGATCAAATTAGCATCAATTAGGCCAAATATAAAGCAATAATGAATGCCTCAAAATTGATTGATCATTCGGTCCTTATCCTTATTTGTTTATATAAATATAGAGACAGGGAGACTAACAAAGTTATGTTAGTCATTCCTATTTTTAATTTCTTCTTAATCTTCTCTAACATGGTATCATGAGCTAGTTAAAGAACCTTAGAAAAACCCTAGTTTCCTCTGCAAAAAAAAAATAAAAATTCACATAATCAACGGATCTACACATCCCTAGGATCTAATAATTTTTTTGTCACTTGTTGAGCACGATTTTGTGTGCTTTTAAGCATTTTGGGCATTGGTCTTCACGCTTGATGTGTTAAGGTGTGGCCCATGCATTTTTCCCGTAGCCAGGGGTGTTGCCATTGGCTAGAGAAGTTTGACTCGGGGTTTCACAAGCGTGCTAGCTAGTGTCGTCCCATTTTGTTGTGTTTTGGCTGGCCAGAGTGTGGTTTTATGGTTGTTTGTGGTGTTTTTTGTCAAGCCTAGCGAATTTCTTGCATTCAGTGAGTTAGGTTATTGTTAGAGAGGTGTGGTTTGGTGTTTTTAAGCATCTTTGATTGTGTTTTGGTAGGGTTAGTCACTTATCTTTGTTGTTTTAGAGGTTTGGGGTGATGGCATTAATTATTTGTTTGGTCAGTTGCTCTGACATTTATTTAAGATGGTAGATGATCATTCCCAAGGGGGTTCTAGTAGTTCTGATGAATCTAAGATCCCTACGAAGCCCATGGTTATCCCTGAGGTGATTTATATTTCGATTCAAATTATCGATGACAAGTTTGATAGGAAACACTATGCTAAGTGGCATAAGACTATCAATACGTGCCTTACTAGGATTGACAAAAAGGATCATCTGACAGATGACCCTCCAAAGTCTCGGGCTACACAAGACAAATGGTTGCTAGAGGACAACCAATTGTTTGGTATGATTAATAAAACTCTCGACATCTCTGTTAAGCATGTATTTTCTCATTGCAATACTATGAAGGAGTTATGGAAGGATATACAGTTTATTTGTTTTAGGAAACTCAATATGTCTCGTATTTATGAGGTGACATAAGAGTTTCAACGACTGGCACAAAAGGAGAATTCTATCTAGGCCTACTTCACTGAATTTAAGCAGATATATGAAGAATTGAATGTCTTTCATCCTATTTTTGATGATATTAAACAAACGCATATACATCGGGAACAGGAACCAAGTGAATGAGCATGAACAACTAGCATTAACCCTAGCACTAATACCACTAAGGTAGACTAGTAGTGGCAGATTAATCAATTAATCTATTTCAACTTTTCTTTATGAAAATGTTTGTTGCACACCAAAATGCTCCACCATTTTTACACTAAATGGCCACATAGACAGCTTTTAAGACACTGGGTGCACAAATAGTAAACACCAAAAACCACGTCAGTGGAACGGATGGATGTGAATATGAATTTGGAGCTCAAAAGCTCATTATCTCTTTCTCTCTCTCTATTTCAGATCCCCGCTCTTCTTTCGTCTCCATTTGTGCCCCCACTCCAGTACTCCTTTGACAGCTTTTTTTGCTCTCAGCTAGCAAGTTCTTTCCCAGCAGCAAAAAATATCTAGCTTTTAGGTCAGTTTTCATTTGGTTAGTCGATTATGTCTTTATTTGATGTAGTTTGAATGGTGGCTATTGAGGGTGTTGACAAAATGTTTTCTTTCACTAACAACGTCAATCATGCATGTCGTAAAGGGGAAAAGGCAAGGGTTATCATCAAAGATTAGTTCACAGATGTTGAAGAGAAGAAAATTCATTCAAAAATGTGGTCATCCATGTCTTGGTGCTTCGTTAACCACTTTTCACACTATATTAACTACTTTTTTACATGTTGTTAATCACTTCACCTCCACCCTTCAACAATTGCACATACCAACGTCCTGGTGCTTCATTAACCACTTTTATACATGTTGTTAACCACTTCACCTCCACTTTTCAACACTTGTCACATCTAAACTAGTTTTTTAATAGCCATTTTTCACACTAAATTAACCACTTTTTTACAAGTTGTTAACGACTTCACCTCCACCCTTCAACACTTGCCACATCTAAACCAGCTAGTATTTTATTAGCCACCTTTCATACTACATTAATCTCTTTTTTACATGTCAACCATTTCATCTTCACCCTTCAACCGTTGCCACATCCAAACCTATTTTTGCTTCATTAACCACTTTTTTACATGTTGTTAACCACTTCTCCTCTACCCTTTAACACTTTCACATCCCAACATCCTCGTGCTTCATTAACCACATTTCGTACTACATTAATTACTTTTTTATACGTTGTTAACCACTTCAACTCCACCCTTCAACACTTGCACATCCCAATGTCCTGGTGCTTCATTAACCACTTTCAAACTACATTAACCACTTTTGTCCACGTTGTTAATCACTTCACCTTGATCCTTCAACACTTGCCACATCCAAACCAACTAGTGTTTTATTAGCCACTTTTCACACTACATTGACCACTTTTTTACATGTTATTAACCACTTCACCTTCACACCGCAACACTTGCCATATCCAAACTAGCTAGTGTTATTAGCCACTTTTCACACTATATTAACTACTTTTTTACATATTGTTAACAACTTCACCTCTACCCTTTAATGCTTGCCACATCCCAACATTCTCATGCTTCATTAAACATTTTTCGCACTATATTAACTACTTTTTTATACGTTGTTAACCACTTCACCTCTGCCCATCAACATTTGCACATCCCAACATCTTCATGCTTCATTAACCACTTTTCGCACTGTATTAATAACTGTTTTACACGTTGTTAATCACTTGAAATCTACCCTTTAATACTTGTACATCCCAACATCCTCGTGCTTTATTACTAATTTTTCACACTACATTAACCACTTTTTTACAAGTTGTTAACCACTTCACCTCCACCTTTCAACACTTGCCACATTCAAACCTATTTTTGCTTTATTAACCACTTTTCACACTACATTAGCCACTTTTTTACACGTTGACCACTTGACCTCCGTCCTTTAATTTTACACGTTAACCACTTGACCTCCATCCTTTAATACTTGCACATCCCAACATCCTCGTGCTTTATTAACCATTTTTTGCACCACAATTAACTACTTTTTTACATGTTGTTAACCCCTTCACCTTCACCCTCAACACTTCGCATCCCAACATCCTCATGCTTCATTAACCACTTTTTGCACTACATTAACTACTTTTTTAAACGTTGTTAACCACTTTACATCTATCCTTCAACACTTGCACATCCCAACATCCTCGTGCTTCTTTATTCACTTTTCGCACTATATTAACCACTTTTTTACACGTTGTTAATCACTTCACCTCCACTCTTCAACACTTTCATATCCCAACATTCTAATGCTTCATTAACCACTTTTCAAACTATATTAATCACTTTTATACATGTTATTAACCACTTGACCTCCACCCTTCAACACTTGTCACATCCAAACTAGCTAGTGTTTTATTAGCCACTTTTCACACAACATTAATTGCTTTTTTACACGTTAAACACTTCTTCTCCACCCTTCAACACTTGCAACATCCCAATATCCTCATGCTTCATTAACCACTTTTTGCATTACATTAACCACTTTTTTTCACGTTGCTAACCACTTCACATTCACCCTTCAACACTTATCACATCCAAACCAGCTAGTGTTTTATTAGCCACTTTTCATATTACATTAATTGCTTTTTTACACGTTGTTAACCACTTCTCCTCCACCCTTCAATGCTTGCAACATCCTAAAATCCACATGCTTCATTAACCACTTTTCGCATTACATAAACTAGTTTTCTTCACCTTGCTAACCACTTCACATCCATCCTTCAAAACTTGCATATCCCAACATCGTCGTGCTTTATTATTTACTTTTCACGCTACATTAACTACTATTTTACACGTTGTTAATCACTTCACCTCCAATCCTTCAACACTTGCCACATCCAAACCTATTTTTGCTTTATTGACCACTTTTTGCATTACATTAACCGCTTTTTTACACGTTGTTAACCACTTTACCTTTATCCTTTAACACTTGCAATATTCGAAACTCTTTTTGCTTCATTAACCACTTTTCACACTACAATAAAGACCTTTTTACATGTTAACCACTTCACCTTCACCCTTCAACCCTTGCCACATCCAAACCTCCTTTTGCTTCATTAACCAGTTTTTCACATTACATTAACCAATTTTTTACACATTGTTAACCAATTGAAGTGCACCTTCAATACTTGCCACATTTGAACCTCATTGTGCTTCTTTAACCACTTTTCACACCACATGTTTCAGAACCACCCTTCAACATTTGCCACATCCAAACTTGCTAGTGTTTTATTAACCTCTTTTCACATTTCATTACTCACCTTTTACTTGTTGTTCACCACTTAAATTGCACCTTTAAAACTTGCCACTTCTAAACCTCATACTGCTTCATTAACCACTTTTCAGACTACATTAACTACTATTTACACATTGTTAACTACTTCATAACCACCCTTCAACACTTGTCACATCCAAACCTGCTAGTGTTTTATTAACCCTTTTTCACACTACATTAACCACTTTTTTATGTGTTGTTCGCCACTTAAATTGTACCTTAAGCACTTGCCACTTCTAGACCTTATGCTGCTTCATTATTCACTTTTCACACTACATTAACCACTTGTTTACATGTTGTTAATTGCTTGGTCATCAATTTCAACACTTGAAATAGGATTGTAATCCCATGAATGTTTGCGCAGGTCTTTTGTGTTTGAGAAAGTGTACTTGATGGAGGATACAAATATTGTTGATATATATGACAACTTACAGGATGTTGAGGATGGAATTCAAAATATGGAAGAAGTATATGATGGTGCCATAATATGCTTATCAGGAGGGATTTACTTTATAACAAGAAATTTAATAAACAGTCGTGATGGAAAACTAAATTACGTTATATTGGCATGTTGTCGAGAAGGAAATTGTCCTTCAATAGTCTCTCCTACTGTGAAGACACTGCTAACCATAAAAAATAAATGTGAACCAAAAATTATTGATTCTTTGAAGGAAGATGGTTTCTGGTATATAAGGAAAGCTTCACTTGACCACACTCATAAACTTAGCCCAAAGAAGGCAAGGATGTTCAATGTAAATAAAAATATTAGTATACATGTGAAGAGAGTAGTAGAAATGAATGATGAAACAGGGGTAAGGATGTATAAGACCTTTCGATCTCTTTTCTATGATGCGAGTGGTCATGAAAATTTATCATTTGGTGAGCGAGATATCTGGAATTATGTGCATAAGGAAAGACAAATGCAAAAGCATAATATTCATTTCTTCTATGACATAGACTTGGACGATGGTTTTCATGTGAGAAATGTATTTTGGGCTAATGCAAGAAGTAGAGCAACATATGAATCATTTAGAGATGTGGTGACATTTGACACAACCTATTTGACAAATAAGTATGATATGCGATTTGCTACATTTGTTGGTGTGAATCATCATCGGTAATCTGTTTTACCAGGATATGATCTACTTTCTAGTGAAGAGACTAAGCCTTTTATTTGGTTGTTTCAATCTTGGAATTATTGCATGCTAGGAAAGGCTCCATAAGCTATTGTCACCGACCAATGTAGAGCAATGCAAAATGCCATTAGCGAAGTCTTTCTGACCACTCACTATAGGTGGTACTTATGGCACATAATAAAGAAAATTCCTGAAAAGTTCAAATAATGTGTTGAATATTGGAATATAAAAAATGCCATGAAAAATGCAGTTTATGATAGCATCACAATTGCTAAATTTGAAAATCAGTGATGTTGTCTCATTCAATAATTTGACCTACAAGACAATGAATGGCTGAGTGGACTATATAATGAGGGACATATATAGGTTCCCACTTTCTTGAAGATGGATTTTTAGGCGGGAATATCTACCACTCAATGGAGTGAGAGCATACATGTCTTCTTTGATGGCTATATCAATGCAACAACTTCCTTGCAACAATTTGTTAAGCAATATGACAATGCCTTACATGACAGGGCAGAAAAAGAATTTGAAGCAGATTTTTGCTCCTTCAATTCTATTATTCCTTATGGGTCAAATTCACAAATTGAAAAGTAATTCTAATCTGCCTACGCACATGAAAGTTTAATGAGGTACAAGCTGAATTTAGAGGAAAATTTAATTGTTGTGGCTCTTTTCATTGTGTTAAGGGTGCCATTTGTACGTATCGTGTGATAGAAGAGATGGTTGTTGTAGAACAAGCAAAGGAATGTATTTTTGAAGTAATCTTTAATCAAGACAATCACGATATTTGCTGCAATTATTGCTTGTTTCAATTTAGGGACATAATGTGTAGACATTCCCTTACTATTCTTCAACATTAAAGGGTGAGGTAAATGCCTTCAAAGTATATTTTGAAAAGATGGAGAAAAAATATAAAATGGAGGCACTCCTATATCAAAAGTAGTTATTATGTGGCACAGATGAAGCCACAAATGCAACAGTTTGATAATCTATGCAAGGAATTTTATGAAGTTTCAGAAGTTACGGCTGAGTTTGAGGACGTGACTGAATTCCTCCAAGATGGCTTACGTCAATTTAAAGGCCAGTTCCAATACATGGCTACATCAAAGTAGAAAGTTCCTAAAAGGTGACTAGCCTGCACATGATCAGCGTCCACAGAATGTGAATAGTAATGTTTATCCTGTAAACCCATCGAGTGCCATTCACAGTCCTTTATGCGCAGCTCATAAAGGTCGTCTGCTAACTAAAAGGAAAATGTCTCATGCGAATCAAGTTGTCACCAAATTGAAAAAGAGACATAAAGCAACTGCGCGACAATGTTACAAATAAAGTATGTGCATTTGAAATCTTAGTGTACCATTTGTTAATGTTAATGGAAAATTATGTTTAGGTACTTATTTCACATTGTTATGGATACTTTTTCTTTGTTGAATTATGTAGGAATGCATGCAGCCAAGCAACTTATATGTAGGATCATCTATAGAAGTTACAACAGCTGAAGAATTGCTTAATGAGTGTACTGTGGTATGTGTACACACCACGATTGTGTTCAATTTGTGATCCTTGTTGTAGTAATACATAATAGGTATTCATGTTTGTTGTGTTCTTGTAACAGTCTATAGTTGTTGATTTGAGTACAAATGTTGCTGGGTTTATGTCCAAAGATAGTTGTTGGGTATCGCAGTTATCAAATACTTCATCAACTGTGTTGCTCACATTTGAGCCCAATATTACTGAGAGGCCATAGGCATGTGAAAAATAAGATGCTTAGTGGGAAATATTGATTGTATTTGACTTGATGAATTGTTTGTTTTTCGGGGTTCTGATAGTCAATTTGCATATATAGATGTCTTGCTTTCTGGTAATGGAAGGCAATTAGGAGATACATGAATAGAGGATATGTCGCATACTAGTAGAAGCTGATATGGCACTATTATTTGTTGAACATATATTTTGATGTAGATGTGGTTGTTGTAGATGCATAGGTAGAATTTTTAACTATAGCAGTACCTATTTCATAGTCACTAGCTTCCTTTTGAATCATCTACTTCATTACTAATAATGATTAGTTTTTGTATTATTGGTACTATGAATTGTCTCAACAGCAGCTAATTCATTGGGATTTTTTTAACAATTATGCATAGTTGTTGATAATTTGTTAGTGTACCAGAAGCAAGCTAGTCAATGACTTAATGATGTGAATGTGGGTTTGTTGTATGTATAGTGTATGAACACACATAGAACATAATGTCTGTACATTTTGTAAATTATATATAATATACAATTGTATGTACGGTTACATAATGGATCTGGTGCTTACATTTATGTGATTTATTGTTCCATTGTGGATGGGTTTGGATGTATATATCTCTTATGAGGGATACGTGAGCACTTTAAACCAGATTTTTACATAAGGTTAACCATAACCTCTCCAACTTTAATCTAATGTAATCCTTTCTCGTACAACAGGTTAATAAAGGTTTCAATATCAGAATAGGACAAAAAAAATCATGTAAGAGAGAGTGGATCACTTTTAACACATTGTTAGCCACTATTTTGCACAAAGTCAACCAGTTAATCAGCACCTTTAACACTTCTCACAAAAAAACCTCATGGTTGCTTCATTAACTATTTCTGACACTGCATTATCCACTTTTTTACATGTTATTAACCACTTCCCACTATACTTTCAACATTGCCAATTATAAACCTTTCATTGTTTCATTAACCACTTCTCACATTGAATTAACCATTTTTTTTACATTTGTTAACCACTTAATCTACACCTTTAATACTTGCCACCAAAAAATATCTTGCTGCTTCAATAACCACTTCTTACACTGAATTAATCACTTTTTTACATGTTATTAACTACTTAATCTGCACCTTCAATACTTGCCACCCAAAAATATCTTGCTGCTTCATTAACCACTTCTCACACTATATTAACCACTTTTTTACACATTAACCACTTATTGTTATACATTCAACCCTTGCCAATTATAAATCTCTCATTGTTTCATTAACCACTTCTCACACTGAATAACTACTTTTTTACACGTTCACCACTTAATCAGCACCCTCAACACTTGCCACCAAAAAATATCTTGCTACTTCATTAACCACTCCTCACACTGCATTAACCACTTTTTTACACGTTGTTAACCACTTATTGTTGTACCTTCAACCCTTGCCAATTATAAATCTCTCATACCTTCATTAACCACTTGTCACACTGAATTAACCACTTTTTCACACGTTGTAAACCATTTAATCTGCATCTTCAACACTTGCCACCACCAAAAATCATCTTGGTGCTCCATTAACCACTTCTTACTTTGAATTAACTACTTTTTACACGTTAACCACTTAATTTGTACCTTCAATACTTGCCACAAAAAAACATCTTGCTATTTCATTAACTACTCTTCACACAGCATTAACCACTTTTTTTTAACACATTAACCACTTATTGTTATACTTTCGGCCCTTGCCAAATATAAACCTCTCATTGCTTCATTAACCACTTCTCACACTTAATTAACCACTATTATACATGTTAACCACTTAACCTACACCTTCAACACTTGCCACCAAAAAACATCTTCCTACTTAATTAACCACTTCTTACATTGAATTAATTACTTTTTTACGCGTTGCTAACTACTTTATCTGCACCTTCAACACTTGCCAACAAAAAATATCTTGCTGCTTCATTAACCACTTCTTATACTGAATTAACCACTTTTTTAAACATTGTTAATCACTTAATCTGCACCTTCAACACTGCTGCAAAAAAATATCTTGCTACTTTCTTACCACTCTTCACACTACATTAACCATTTTTTTACACATTGTTAACCACTTATTGTTATACCTACAACCCTTGCCAATTGTAAATCTCTCATTTTTTCATTAACCACTTCTCACACTAAATTAACCACTTTTTTTGCACGTTAACCACTTAATCAGCACCTTCAACACTTGCCACTAAAAAATATCTTGCTGCTTCATTAACCATTCCTCACACTGTATTAACCACTTTTTTACACGTTGTTAACTACTTATTATTGTACCTTCAACCCTTGTCAATTATAAATCTCTCATAACTTCATTAACCACTTCTCACACTGAATTAACCACTTTTTTACACGTTGTGAACCACTTAATCTGCACCTTCAGCACTTGCCACCAAAAAGCATCTTGGTGCTTCATTAATCACTTCTGACACTACATTAACCACTTTTTTATACATTGTTAACCATTTATTATTATACCTTCAACACTTGCCAATCATAAACCTTTTAATGCTTCATCAACCACTTCTCACATTCAATTAACCACTATTTTACATGTTGTTAACCACTTAATCTGCATCTTCAATACTTGCCACCAAAAGACATCTTGCTACTTCATTTACCACTTCTTACATTGAATTAATCATTTTTTTTATACGTTGTTAACTGCTTAGTTTGTACCTTCAATATGTGCCAAAAAAAACATCTTGCTATTTCATTAACTACTCATCACACAGCATTAACCACTTTTGATACACGTTAAGCACTTATTGTTATACTTTCAACCTTTGCCAATTATAAACCTCTCATTACTTCATTAACCACTTCTCACATTGAATTAACCACTATTATACACGTTAACCACTTAACCTACACCTTCAACACTTGCTACCAAAAAAATCTTCCTACTTAATTAACCACTTCTTACATTGAATTAATTACTTTTTTATATGTTGTTAACCACTTCATCTGTAGATTCAACACTTGCCACCAAAAAATATCTTGTTACTTCATTAACCACTTCTTACATTGAGTTAACCACTTTTTTAAATGTTGTTAACCACTTAAGCTGCATCTTCAACACTGCCGCCAAAAAATATCTTGCTGATTCATTACCACTTCTCACACTGCATTAACTACTTTTTTACACATTGTTAACCACTTATTGTTATACTTTCAACCCTTGCCAATTATAAATCTCTCATTGTTTTATTAACCACTTCTCACACTGAATTAACCACTTTTTTACATGTTAACCACTTAATCAGCACCTTCAACACTTGCTGCCAAAAAATATCTTGCTGCTTTATTAACCACTCCTCATATTGTATTAACTACTTTTTTATACGTTGTTAACTACTTATTGGTGTACCTTCAACCATTGCCAACAATTATAAATCTCTCATTACTTCATTGATTTACATTGAATTAACTACTTTTTTACACGTTGTTAACCACTTAATCTGCACCTTTAACACTTGCCACCAAAAAATATCTTGTTGCTTCATTAACCATTTCTTACATTGAATTAAGCACTTTTTTTCATGTTTCAACCATTTAATTTGCACCTTAAACACTTGCCACCAAAAAACATCTTGCTGCTTCATTAACCACTCCTCACACTATATAAACTACTTTTTTACACATTGTTAACCACTTATTGTTATACCTTCAACCCTTGCCAATTATAAATCTCTCATTGTTTCATTAACCACTTATCATATTGTATTAACCACTTTTTTTCATGTTATTAACGACTTAATCAGCACCTTCAACACTTGCCGCCAATAAATATCTTGCTGCTTCATTAACCACTCCTCACACTACATTAATAACTTTTTTACACATTGTTAATCTCTTATTGTTATACCTTCAACCCTTGCTAATTATAAATCTCTCATTACTTCACTTACCCCTTCTTACACTGAATTAATTACTTTTTTACATATTGTTAATCACTTAATCTACACCTTCAACACTTGCCACCAAAAAACATCTTGTTGCTTCACTAACCATGTCTTACATTGAATTAACTTCTTTTTTACACGTTGTCAACCACTTAATCTACATCTTCAACACTTGCCACCGAAAAATATCTTGCTGGTTCATTAACCAATTCTTACACTGAATTAAGTACTTTTGTACATGTTGTTAACTACTTAATCTACCCCTTCAATACTTGCCACCAAAAAACATCTTGTTGCTTCATTAACCACTCCTCAAACTATATTGACTACTTGTTTATATGTTGTTAACCACTTATTGTTATGCCTTCAACCCTCGCCAACTATAAATCTCTTATTGTTTCACTAACCACTTCTCACACTGAATTAACTACTTTTTTACACGTTGTTAACCACTTAATCAGCACCTTCAATACTTGCCGCGAAAAAATATCTTGCTACTTCATTAACCACTCTTCACACTGTATTAACCATTTTTTTACATATTGTTAACAACTTATTATTATACGTTCAACCCTTGCCAATTGTAAATCTCTCATTACTTCATTAACAACTTCTGATACTGAATTAACCACTTTTTTACATGTTGTTAACTACTTAATCTACACCTTCAGCACTTGCCTCCAGAAAGCATCTTGGTGCTTCATTAACTACTTATGACACTGCATTAACCAATTTTTAAACATTGTTAACCATTTATTATTATACTTTCAGCATTTGCCAATTTTAAACCTTTTATTGTTTCATCAACGACTTCTCACATTGAATTAACCACTATTTTACATGTTGTTAACCACTTAATCTTTGCTACTTCATTAACCACTTCTTACATTGAATTAACCACTTTTTTACATGTTGTTAACTACTTAATTTGTACCTTCAACACTTGCCACTAAAAAACATCTTGCTATTTCATTAACTACTCTTCAGATGTCATTAACCACTTTTTTAACATATCGTTAATCACTTATTGTTATACTTTCAACCCTTTGCCAATTTTAAACCTCTCATTGCTTCATTAACTACTTTTCACACTGAATTGACCATTATTGTACACGTTGTTAACCATTTAACCTACACCTTCAACACTTGCCACCAAAAAAAATTTTCTTGCTTAATTAACCACTTTTTACATTGAATTAACTACTATTTTACACATTGTTAACCACTTAATCTGCACCTTCAACACTTGCTACTAAAAAACATCTTATTGTTTTATTAATCACTCCTCACACTGCATTAACCACTTTTTAACACGTTAACCACTTATTATTATACCTTTAATACTTGCCAATTAGAAACCTCTTTTTTTCTTCATTAACCACTTCTCACATTACATTAACCATATTTTTACACGCTGTTGACGACCATAACTTCACCCTTTAAACTTCGCACATCCTAACCTTGCGATGCTTCATTAAACATTTTTCATACTACATTAACTACTTTGTTATGCATTGTTACCCACTTAAAGTGCATCCTTTAAACTTGCCTCATGCAAACCTCTTGGTGCTTCATTAACCACTGCTCACACTACATTAACCACTTTTTTATACATTGTTACCCACTTAAAGTGCACCCAAGACAATTGGCACTTATGAACCTCTGTTTGCTTCATTAACCACTTCTCACACTACATTAACAATATTTTTTATATGTTGTTAACCAATTTAACTTCACGCTTTAAACTTGGCACTTCCAAAACTCTGTTTGCTCTATAACCACTTTGCACGTTGTTAACCACCTTTTAAGCAAATATTTCCTTTGTATACCCCCAAAGTGTTTAAGCTTCTTTCATTTCCTTTTATTCTCCCATTCAATTTACTCATCTCCCTGATTGGTTTGCGCCATATTCAGTCGTCGCCATGAAAGATAAAAAGACTCAACCCTAAACCTTGATTGTGACGTGATAAGGGAAAACCTGCCGCTATTGTCCACCCAACTATCTCACTCTATCGTTTCTTTCTTTGCCTGCATATTTTATTGTCTGTTCTTGCCCATTTGCCATCCCCTCAGGAAAGGTTACCCTCACCGGAGTAGAAGGTTAGTCTAATGTTTTTATCATATATTGTTAATTGATTTACTAAGTAAGTCGAGTTTAACCACTTTTGTGGGTTTAGGGGTCCTAATGTGAGGTTATGCTTAAGGATTCTGGATTTATTATGTTAACAAAATTTCTTCTTTGCTTATTTAGTTTGTTAGTGGGTATGTGACGATATTTTGTTGTCAAAAAAATTTCATAATTGAAGTGTTCTTGCTGAAGACTAGTTTGCATCTCAGACACTGAATTTTGAACTAATTTAACATAACTACAATGGTGAGGTTCAATAAGAAATGCCGATCTGAGGAAGACAACCTTCGGCAGGTACTAAATTTTAATTAAATGTTTATGGATGGACCAAAGTCTACTCTTTGTTTATGTCTAATTAATGTGACCTCTTATATGAAAGTTTTAATTTGTAGGTTCAATTATGCTATGTATGCCAAAAAAGTGGCTATTGCAATTGAATAAGATTCTTTCAAACACACAAAGAAAAAGAATTGAGGCCACACCATTCAAGTGGCTTGTAGATATGGGTAACAAGATGGAACTATGTTCTCCATTGTTGAGGAACTGGTATTTAGATGGGTTGATTGTAGCGTAGGATTCAGAGTGGGAAGTAGGGCTATTTCTTTTATGCCCTTAGATGTTGCATTTGCACTTGGGTTGAGTATTCAAGCCGATGTGATTAGGTTAGATGAGGATTATGGATCATCTTATTCCGAGATATTTTTTGCACAGTCTAAGCTAACAACTAATGTTATCATGCAGTTGTTAAACATTATAGAGGGGATTGTGATGTTGATAATTTTTGCCATTTGTACATACTTCTTGGGTTTGGAGAGTTTTATTTTCCTAAGACATCTCGGATACTTAAGTTTGGTTTCATGAAGTTGCTAGATGACTTGGACTCCCTTAATAATTATAGTTAGGGTCAAGCTGTATATAATTTCTTACTTGATTGACTTGCCCAAGCCTACAAGTCATTGCAAAGGGGTTCTAATGATACCCCTGTGCTTCTATTCTGTAGGTAGTGGCAATTTTGAAATTATATTGCATGTATATATATAGATTGTGAATTATGTTATCGATGACTAATAGTTTTTATGGCTGTAGGTTTGGGTTTTGAACCACCTTCATTTATCAGAAAGGCCAAATCCTTGTCCATCCCAATGCTTTCTACACATTTTTATTGGCCCAAAGTACACTTCTCCACTCGTGAACTTATTATTAAGCTTGAAAAGACTCATGTTATTATGGTGGAAAAGATGCTACATTTTTATTTTTTTGGTTTTGTAGTTGATTTCTGCCAATTTAATTCGCATCTTATGGTTATGTCATTAACAGATAACTTATAAGTTAGTTGCATCTGCTTCCAAGATGGAGTATGAGGTTATAATGGAGGCACGGGAGGAGGTTAAATCTAGGCAACTAGGACCTTCCTAACCAACATTATTAGATTTGAACTGCCTTGTAGCTAATAACAAACATTTGATGGAGGAGAATAAATAATTATATGAGTGGCTTTTCAATGACGACAATTATTTGATGCAGGAGAATAAAAAGTTGTGTGAATGCCTATGCATTCTTGGGATTGACCTAATAGTCATTAAGCAAATATTAAATAATGCTATAATTACAACACCCATACCTTATAACTATACTCCTGTGCCTAATTCAAACACTTCTATTGTGTCTTATGGGGGAAATTTGAGTGTTGTGGCTATGCCAAGTAACGTTGTCATTGATGATATGCCAAGTGTACACTTGCGAGGTGAAAGTTTGGATGCAGATGTAGGTTCAAGCATGATAGCAGTGGCAAGTGACTTTGGTGGTTAGTCTAATAGAAAAGTTTTGTGTTGAGACTAGTCTTTGAAATATACATGACTGATTGCCCATGTTAACCACTAATCTACATTGTTATGTACATAGCTGCATTGGAGGTGGCACCTCAAGAAGGAAATGTACCACATTAAGCTATTATCATGTCGAGTATGTGTACAAGAAGGAATACTAAGCCTAAAAAGCGAGTTGAGGCATGGGGCAGAAGAACTCCATGGACCACAACTTACACGCAAAAGAAAAAATAGGAAATCAACCCAACATTAACATGCGTTGGTCATTGTTTAATCTTATTTTATAAATGTGTGTAATGATGTATAATTGTAGGTATTCCTTAATTTGTCGTGTAATGATGTATATCTATTTGACTTGGTTGTGTACAGAAATGGTTAATCATGAGTATGAGACTAACTAAATAAAATTGATAACTAGTTACTGCCTACATGTGATGAGGACAATGTGAATATATCATTTTTATTGTGAGTGTATGTTGTATAACAGTGCCTAAAACATTATTTAGTCAATAGGGATCATGTGGACCACTTTTTGGTGACTTAACCACTTGCTGAAGTAACTTAATCACAATCACAATTTTACACTAAGTTAAGCACTTACTTGGGACAAACATACAAAGGGTGCAAAATCCCTCAAGATTTATTGAAATGCTGAAAGTTGCTTTCTTACATGTTTTGAAGGCTCATTTGGGTGGTTCCCTCAATTGGTCATTCAAAAGTAGACCAAAGTACAATGATTTGGTCAATTAATCACTTGGTGAACTAAATTAACCACTTTTTTACACTAACGTAACCATTTTAACCACTTCAACTAAATTAACCACTTAACCACTTTGTTGGGATCATGTGGATGCAATTCAAAATCCATCATAGTACGAGGTCATGTTGAATGGTTCTTTATGACATAGTTTAGAGCATGAATTGGAAGGGTGCAACACTTAGGCATTCAAAAGTACACCAAAGCCTCATCATTTGCTCGGTTAACTTCTGCTTGAACCACATTAACCACTTTTTTACACTAATTTAACCATTTACTTAATCACTTCATGTGAGAATGGTGTAAAATCCATCATAAGAGGTTAGCTCATGTTGAAAGGTGCGTTAGGACATGATTTGGAAGCTCATTTAAGGTGCTCCCTTAATTGGGCATTCAAAAGTGGAGCAAAGTCCAACTAATTACTTAATCAACCACTTGCTAAACTACATTAACTACTTTTTACACTAAATTAACCATTTACTTGACCACTTCATGTGGAAGTAGTGAAAACTCCATGATAAGTGGTTAGCTCAAGTTGAAAGGTGCTTTAAGACATGATTTGGAAGCTCATTTGGGGTGTTCCCTCAATTGGGCATTCAAAAGTGAGCAAAGTCCAACTAATTGCTTAGTCAACCACTTCCTGAACTACATGAATCACTTTTTTTACATTGAGTTAACCACTTACCTAACCACTTCATGTGGGAGTGGTGCAAACTCCATCATAAGTGGTTAGCTCAGGTTGAAAGGTGCTTTGGGACATGATTTGGAAGCTCATTTAGGGTGTTCCCTCAATTAGGCATTCAAAAGTGGAGCAATTGCTTAATCAACCACTTGTTGGACTACATTAAGCACTTTTTTATACTAAGTGAACCACTTACTTAACCACTTCATGTGTGAGTGGTGCAAAATCCCTCTTCATTTACTTCATACTGAGAGGTGCTTTATGACATTATTAGTGGTCATTCAAGGTGTTCCATCACTTGGCCACTTAAAAGTGCACCATAATCCCACCATTTGTTCGGTTAACCACTTTCTGAACTACATTAATCACTTTTTTACACTTACTTCACCACTTATGTATTTTCATTCAATGTTATTGACTTTGCATATTCATTGCTTGCTCTCCTTTTTACACTTGCTAATTTCTCATTTCATTGATGTAACAAAGTTACAATATTCATAATTTCATTGATGTTTCCCTATGATTCCTGAAAGATGAGACTCCTAGTTCTGGCTCTTTATATTCTGACATATGGTTCCTCCGGTTATCAGAATCAAGCATCTTCCTCCATTCTACTTGTCTATTTCAGATTTCTCTAGTATCGTCCTCTGAAGCATCTTCCTTTTCCCACCCTTGCATTTATGGAAACCATCTTTTCATCTTCTCAGGTTAGATATTCCCTTTGAATTTTTTTTTACTTGTCCTTCAATAATTTATTGATTTTCATCTCTACTATTCAAAGTTGACTTCAGTCTCAATTTAGTTTCATTATAGTTCAGGGTACCCATTCGCTGCTTGATATTCATTTTTTCATTTTTTCTTACTTTAGTTGCATGGCGCATTATTCACTTATTGATTTAATTTTATTCCAATATTATGATATTTAGCATAATGGGGTCTCTCGCTTCAAGTGGCAGCAGCGGTAGGGGATTAATGATTTTCATGATTGGTGTGATTCTTGACAAAGTTTCTATTCCTTTCTATATTTGATCGGTTCCATTGTTATTTTTTTCCCTTTGAAAATGGCTAATCTCTTTTCTTTTGCAAAAATTGGTGTATCTATCAAGGTTATGGAGAACTACATCTTCGTTTTGCTACAAAGTATGGAGACAACCTAGGCACTCAAATTTGTGTCTCTGACCTAAGAGGAAACACTTTTTATGTTGGATTCTGTAACGCCCCGTATGCATCCGGACCGTTAACCTTTATGGCCTCTAAGCGCAACGTTTAATTAAGCAACACAGCGGAAGGAATAAAAACATACATCAACAATAACCACTCATATAATTCTCGAGGTGGATTAGCTAAGGAAAGCTCACACCATAACTTATAAGAGTCAACAAGTTGTTCTTCAAGAGAATCAAGAAGACAGAGTTTTCACCATAATTCAACCATGAATAGCCTTAAATATTTCGATAACTGGGACTAATCTACTTCACCAAAAAATCTCATATTCTATTAGGATAAAGTAGACATCATAAGCTTTCCAAAAAGGTATATTATGAGCCATTTGGTTAAGTATAATCTAAGTTATGCATCTCACCAAATGGCTATGCTATACTGGCTACCGCATCCGAGTCTGTCACATTCACGGACTTTCTGGGAATTAACCACTCGGCTAAAAAATTATAAATTTTTAATATGTTAAACTAGACAATCTAAAATTTCCAATGACATATTATTTGCACCATTTGGCTTAGTATAACTCGATTTATGCTTGTCCCAAGCTAACTGTCCAGACTGGACTCCTGGAAAAAGAGGAGCGACATTTACAGGGAAACTGGGAAACGGTCACTTGTCCATAAATTTTAAAACTTTTTAGAATTAAATATCTCTAAGTTAGCTTCACGTGGGTTCAAATTTCACCTCATTTGGATCATTCTAGCTCAACTTATGTTTATTTTACCACAACATGTTCATCAGCTAAAACAGTGAATCCGAAAACAGGACAGCCTCGGTTTTGCATGTTGTAGGGGCACATTCATGGACCATTTAGGTACCTAATTAGCCTCAAAGCATATATTGAATGTCCACTCACCTAATACACAATCATTTTCCCTAAAATCCATCCATGGATACCCCTAATTTGCATTTAACCAACATGACACACAATTTATCAATTGGACCAAAACATAGCACATTTGCATAATTTGCATACATGCTCAATCATATCATACCATCTCACATTTACATAATTTGCTTGGTACTAAATTAAATATCATTACTTGGAGTACATACACATACTAAGCACTTGATTCATATGGCATATTCAACATTTACAATGCCTCTAAATCAAGAGTACCAAGAAGTTGACAAAAAGGATTACAAGTGATTATACATCCAAAAATGATTATCCATACATATGATCCCAAAATATCTACATGTCATCTTTCCTCTTTTTCAAGAGGGCTACACATGCTTCTTTCCCTTGGAAGAACTAATCCCTCAGTGCAAATGGTGATTAATGTAGTTTAGACAGTGGTTAACTAAGCAAATGGTGGTAATTTGGTGCATTTTTGAGTAGCCAAGTGGTGGAACACCCTAAATGACCATCAATAATGTCATAAAGCACCTCTCAATATAAGAGTAAATCAGGAAGAATTTTATGCTACTCCAACATGAAGTGGTTAAGTAAGTGATTAACTTAGTGTAAAAAAGTGGTTAATATAGTTCAGCAAGTGGTTAATTGAGTAATTAACTGGACTTTGCACCACTTTTGAATGCCTAATTAGGAACAACCCAAATGAGCTTCCAAGTCATGTCCTAACGCACCTTTCAAAATGAGCTAACCACTTATGATGGATTTTGCACCACTCCCACATGAAGTTGTCAAGTAAGTGGTTAACTCAATGTATAAAAAGTAGTTAACGTAGTTCAGCACGTGGTTGACTGAACAATTAGTTGAACTTTGCTCCACTTTTGAATGTCCAATTAAGGGAACACCCCAAATGAGCTTCCAAATCATGTCCTAAAGCACCTCTCAGAAGGGATTTTGCACCATTCACACATGAAGTGGTTTTGTAAGTGGTGAAGTGAGTGTAAAAAGTGGTTAATGTAGTTCAAAAAGTGGTTAATGTGGACAAACACCCCAACATGGTTAGTTTAGATTAAGTGGTTAAAGTGGTTAACTCAGTCAAGATTAGTGGATAATTTAGTTAAGTAAATTGTTAACTCAATATAAAAATTGTTGGAATGTTGACCATTTTCCATGAGAGCAATGTAAAACTAGTTAACATAGTTTTGTATCCAGTTAAGTCATTATTGTATTCCATTATATTAACAACAAATATAGAGTTTACAGAGGTATAATGCCATGATATTTGCTGCAAAATGTATGTTCATTTAGAACTAAACTATATGTACAATCAGAACTAAATAATTGTTTTGTACAACTTAATGAACAAGTGACAATAACTTTTTTAGTTTTGTATCTTTCAACACATTATCCCTTGCAACGTTCTTCTTGTGCAATACCTATCAACATATTAAGTCCTGTCTAATCTGGTTAATGTCCTCCTGTGGGATAAAATTTAAATAGTGTCAAAGTACTATGGATTCATGCTACTCAGCCAAAAGTAAAACTCTTCCCTTACCAATGAATAGTCTGGCATGGTCTTGCCTCCCTATTTTTTGACGCCATCCTATATCTCCAAATATTTGAGGGCATAAGTGCCATAGTCATACCTTTGTTAATGAAATACAGATCAGGAAGAAGGACTATGTTAAACTTGGTTTGTAAAGAAATAATTTAATCATATATAAAAAACTAGCAACTCACCCGTTGCGTTGCTATAGCAAATCAACATATTGAAACTCTAAGGATGCATCATCTTTGGTGAGTGTTGTATCGAGGATAACCAACAGCTCTTCAAAACGTACTCGCTATAAATGAAAACCAAGATGGGTAAAATAAAATGGATGGTTATAAAACACAACATGCAATATGAAATTGCTCATAACACGACCTCATCGAACCCTACTTTCTCAGAATCCTCCGTGTGAGGGCCCAGTGAGTCCAACAAATACAATCTCTTATTCTTTGGGTCCAACACATAATAGAACCAATGATCCTTAAACTAAACTTGTGCAAAAATCTATAATAGCACACAGTTATGAAGTCAATGCACCCATCAACAAACTCGCAAACTAGCAACGTATTTTACAGAACATGACTATTACCAAATTGCATTTATAAATGTCATAGCCTAATACAATGTAATCCATGACATCTTTAATAGTCTAGGGCTTGTGAGAACCTCCCCTCTCATTCTCCATATAACCCCTGACTAATTCCTACATTGACATGTAAATCCACATAGGTTTCACATTTGTAATATGTTTGCAATTATATCAAGCACAACTACTTACAACAAAGCCGGGAGGCATTATATGTCGGCTGATGGTCCCTTTTTATTTTTGTTCATCCATCAACACTTCAATCGCTAGCAAAAACACCTATAAAATAAAAATCTTATTCTCTGAACTAGCAGCATATGTAGCTAATGATATAATGAATGTAAAAAAATAATGTTTAGGTTCATACTAACCGTAGCACTAACCCATTTCCTGTTTGCCATGGTATAAGCATCAAAACGATTGATAAACTGCCCATCATAGTGAACAATCATCCTAACAATAAATCATAACCACAATTAGACCAACATGCACTATCAACCAACATTGTGAAAAATGTCAATATACCACATTTGAGTTAGATACATACTCATCTGCTTGATGAGTTTTGCTTGGCTTACAAGTGCAATAGTTAAACAAGTGCTGCAGCTTTTTCTTTCATTACTTGTCCAAAACCCCTCCTGAATCCCATGCAGACATCATACAGGCACCATTACTAAATGTTATTAGTCACAACCATAAACAGTCACAGAAGACGCAAGACAACTAATGCCTAGACATATTTATCACCAAACAACCATTAAATGATTTATTGGTATACTTCAATAAATCTGTTCTAGTAAACTGAATGAAACTTACCAAATGATACACCCTATTAATAAGCTAAGTGGACTGGTTATT
Organism: Castanospermum australe; assembly: GCA_019955255.1. Taxonomy (NCBI): domain Eukaryota; kingdom Viridiplantae; phylum Streptophyta; class Magnoliopsida; order Fabales; family Fabaceae; genus Castanospermum; species Castanospermum australe. Next base: position 159,218 of record NSJW01000762.1, read on the forward strand.
GCAATAAAACTCCAAAGAAGGTTAATGTAATTCTGAAAATTGTTAACAATAAGTTACTTTTTTCAATATGCCACTTGGATACAAATTTAACTTAAACTATTCACCAAGTTACTCTTAATTTAGCATGCTTAATGTACATCGACCACATAGGATAAAAGTCTTTGCACCTAGTAATTGAAATGTTCTAGTTTCAGAGTAGGTGAGGGGACCTTCAATCGTCAAGCTTGTTGTGGGCACAGTTGCAATGGGAGCTACATCTAGCAGTGTGAGAGAAGTAAGAGCATCTGGAGGATGGGTAAGTGAAGCAAGAGTTGCTTTAGTAGAAGAAGAAGAAGGCCTAAGACTAGTAACAACTGCGGTAAGATAAGGTAGAGCTAGGGTAGGAGAAGGTAGAGTTAGGGTAGGAGAAGTAGAAGCAGGAGTTTGCTTTGCACGCTCATTTAACAGTTGTTTTATGAGCTTTATCCTCTAGAGAGGATAGATGCTCATGCAGTTGTTTGTTCTCTTCTAACAAACAACTATCTTTTGTTAAGAGGCACTCATGTAGCTCTTTATTCTCTCAAAGCAATTGTTGGTGCTTAGCAAATGCCTCCTTCACATCAAAATCATAACTTTTTTGAACTCCTTGCCCACATTTGCCCTCCTCCAATGCTTCCTTAATGACATCATTTTTAACTCCTCAGGAGATGCAGTCAACTGATCCTCAATCTGTTATTAGCATAACCATATGATGCAAGTCAATTTGAGAAAAATAAACTACAAAAACAAATGAAATAAGACATTTGATTAAAAAAACATTTATACAACAATAACCTTTGTGTTCTTAAAGCCTTCATTGACTTTTTGGCTTGTGTGCTGAACTTTGGACCAATAGAAGATGTGTTGGAATAATCGTGGGGGAGAAGCATCCGATCTCTTACATAAGCCGATGTGCTCAAAAGCCCAAACCTACAAACATAACTAGGTGAGGTCAGTTCACTTATATCACAAACAATCAATATGTTTACATAAATGGAAGATACTTTAAAAAATGTCAGTACCTGCAAAATCACAGCACACCCAATCAACTGTATTTAGGCATCATTTGAACCCTTGCATAAAGCAGTGTGGGCTCAAGAAACTCCATAACTAAGAAATGATATATAGTCTCACCCCATCTATAATTTTTGAGGGAGTCCAAGTCATCCAACAACTGAATGAAACCATAATTCAATGTTCTAGATGTCTTAGGAAAATAAAACTCAACAAATGCAAGTAATATGTACAAACAAACAAAATTGTCAACATCACAATTGGCTTGGTGTTGCTTTAACAACTGCTTGATAACATCAGTTGTTATGTTTGATTGAGCAATCAATGTGGCTGTATGAGATGCTTCGTAATCATCTTCAACTTTGACAGCATCTCCATCGATACGTAAGCCAAGAGCAAAGGTGACGTCTAAGGGTGTAAAAGATACAACCCTCTTTCTCATTCTAAATGCAGAACTAGTATCAACCCATTTAAGAACTAATTCTTTCAGCAAAAGAGAAGAGAGTTCCATCTTTTCATGCATATGTACAATCCACTTGAATGGTGTGGCCCCAATTTTATTAGTTTAAGATTGTGTTAATGTCTTATTTACTTCCAATATCAACTTCGGTTGGCATATATGCCGTAATCGAGTCTACAAAATAAAACATTCATATAACATCAAACATTAATATGATAAGCAAATAACAGTACAACACCTACATGCAAACACTACATTGACAATATTTTTTACTTTCAAAACATTGTCACCATCAATATCAAAGCAACTGTGTTTTCTTGAACTGGTACTTGCCATTTTGTTAAAGTAAACCTGCCACAAACAATCAGTCAGTTAACCACTTCCAAAAGCATATGAATGTTGAAGAATGTTTGAAAAATTGACATCTCACTTACAATTCCAATAAACAGTCAGAAGATTGCAATCTAATGCATAGAATAAACTCTAATTCATGTTAAAAGCATTTAACTGAATCAAATTTTCAATCTCATGGTCAAACAATGGTGAATTTAGTGTTAAAGCTGGTTACCAGTAAGAAGTGGTTAATTCAATGATAAAAGTGATGCAAATGAAGTTACGACATTAAAGGATCCGGTCCAAGTCCCAGTTAGTCCAGGTACGAGAGCTCGGACAAAGAAATTCAAGGAAGCACTCAACGGGCTGATTCAAGAAATCTGGTCTCAATCAAATTTACGGCCCATTGAGCATAGCCCATGTTTTCAACAAAGAAGCATCAATGTGATTCAAACCCAACCTAATTGCAGCAGTAAATCTACATGATTGGGGGCTGATTGATTTAATCAGATACTTTCCTTTATTTGTTAGAGCTGATTAAATTCAATCAGATATTTTTCTTTATTTGTTATGGCTAATTAATTCAATTAGATACTTTCCTTTATTTGTTAGAGCTGATTGATTTAATCAGATACTTTCTTTTATTTGGTAGGGCTGATTGATTCAATCAGATACTTTCCTTTATTGTAATCAGCCTATTTAAGGCATACATGAATGAAAGAAATAACACAGTTGTTCACAAAAATTGAGAGTTTCTCTTTGGTTCTTTGAAGAACTATTCAAACTTATCAGAATCATTACGTGGAGTTCACAATTCGACTTATCAAACGGAATTTCCCCCACCGTTTGTGGCGTCTTCAACATACCAAGGTTCTTACCTCTACAAAGGTAACGGGTCGGGGTTTTCCATCCAAAAATCTGATTGTAAACGGTCGTGGTATCTTAGCTGTTGAGGGGTCTCATTATTCTTGGCGAGGTTCGCATCATTTGGTATCAAAGCTTTGGTTCTAAATCAGGTTTGCCTATCTTTTTTTTTCTTCTTTCCATTGATTTCCGCCTAGGGTTTCAAAAAAAAAAAGATGGTCCTTTGTCCAAAAAAAAAATTCATACAAAAAAAATTATATTTCCGAAAACTTCATCAGTTGTTGTTTCTTTGTATTTATGCTATCCTTGGTGTTTTTACCTTTGAATTGCTACAAGTAATTCGATATTGTCTGATTAGTTTAAAAAGAACTGGAAAGAGAAATATCGAGTGGAAAAAGGCAGGAGCGGTGAGCATATTAGAGGGTAAAAGCCGAATTGTTTTGAGTGAAACATGAGTGAAATCGAGTTAATCATTCTTTGAGTGAAAACACGTAAGGGAGTATGGTGAGGTCCATTCCATTTTGTTCCTAACCTTATTTTGCAGATCAACAATGTCTCATAACAGTGGTGATGGTGCTCAAGGAGTGGTTGATCCGAAGTTGTTCATGGAGGCTATGGTGGAAGAGGTGAGAAGAATGATGAGGAGTGAATTGGAGCAAGTGCATGAACAGTTGGATAGGATAGAGAATGAGCGTATGGCGTAGCTGCAAAATGTTCATAATGTGCTTAGGAGGGAAAGATTTCAATCGAGGAAAGTAAGGGATGAGGACAACGAGTATTATGGGGCTGGTTTTGATGGAGAAGAAGATCGAAATTCAGTGGGTAGTCCAAGGAGATATTGGCGGTTTAGAGAAGTTAGGAATCGAGAAGATAACAATTTGGGCAGTATTAAGATGAAATTCCTTCTTTTCAAGGAAAGAATGACCTAGAGGCCTATCTTGAATGGGAGAAGAAGGTGGAGTTGGTGTTCGATTGCGACAACTATTCTGACATGAAGAAGGTAAAACTTGCTGCCATTGAGTTTTTTGATCATGCTATTGTTTGGTAGGATCAATTAGTGTTGAACAGGCAACGGAATAGAGAGCGTCCGGTTGAGACGTGAGAAGAGATGAAAATAGTGATGAGAAGATGGTTTGTACCCAGCCATCACTATTGGGAGTTGTACCAAAAACTACAAAGCCTTAGACAAGGTAACCAGAGTGTGGAGGATTATTATCCGGATATGGAGATTGCTATAATTCAGGCTAATGTAGAAGAAGACTGAGAGGCCTACTATGGCAAGGTTTTTGCATGGCTTAAATCGAGAAATTCATGATACGATGGAGATGCAGCATTACGTGGAGTTGGAAGACATGGTGCACATGGCCATCAAAGTGGGGCAATAGCTCAAGAGGAGGGGTGGTACATGTGCAGTAGATAGTTTGGGTTCTTCTACATGGAAACCGAGTTATGTAAAGAAAGAAGAAAGGCCAGCTGCAAAACCCAAAATTGAGCCAAAACAAGAAACAACCAGCCATGGTTCTTAAGGTAAATCCAACCCTTTCACATCTCGAAATCGTGACATTAATTGTTTCAAATGTTAAGGCAGGGGTCACATAGCAAGCCAATGCCAGAACAAAAGAGTCATGGTGATACGGGATAACGGTGAGATTGAAACCGACGATGAATCAGAGTCCAACTCTATGCCACCATTGGAGGATGCGAATGAGGAAGAATATGCAGCCGAAGGAGAAATTGTTGGTTGCAAGAAGAGCTTTAAGCATGCAGGTCAAAGAAGATGAAGAAGTGCAGCAAGAAAAATATCTTTCATACTAGATGCCACATGCAAAATAAGGTATGTAGTTTGATTATTGATGGAAGTAGTTGTACTAATGTTGCTGCCTTATAAATTGCAATGGCTCAATGATAATGGAGAGTTAAGGGTGATTAAACAGGTGCTAATGTCATTCTGCATTGGCAAATATGAAGATGAAGTTTTTTGTGATATAGTTCCGATGCAAGTTGGACACTTGTTATTAGGCCGACCTTGGCAATTTGATCAGCAAGTTAAGCATAATGGGCTTTCCTAACAAATACTCTTTTGTGCTCAATCAGAGAACCATCACTCTTGTTCCAATGACACCGAAGCAAGTTTGTGAAGATCAAGTGAGATTACAGAGAGAGAGTGATCAAAAGAAAAGGAGTGAAAGTGAACAAAAGAAAAAGAGTGAAAATCAGAGAGAGGCCGATAAAAATGAGGAATTAAAAAAAAAATCAAAATTTCGGCCATTGAGAGAAAAACAGAGAGAAAACAAAAGAATTTCTATGCAAAAGCTAGTGAAATTAAGAGAGCAATATTTGCAAATCAGCCAATGATTGTACTTTTGTACATAAAGAGGTATTTTTGAACACTAATTAAATTAACCCCACTTTGCCTAGTTCTGTTGTTTCTCTTTTGCAGGAGTTTGATGATGTCATTTTCCGAGGAGATTCCACATGGTTTACCACCTATTCGAGGGATTGAACATCAAATCGATTTTGTGCCTGGTGCTTCCATTCCAAACTGACCAGCCTACTGAACTAGCCTCAAAGAGACAAAGGAATTACAAAGCCAGATTAGTGAATTGATGGAAAAGGGGTACATGAGAGAAAGCATGAGCCCGTGCACCGTTCCTGTGATTTTAGTTTCTAAGAAGGATGGGACATGGAGAATGTGCGTTGATTGTCGAGCCATCAATAATATAACAGTAAAGTATCAACATCCTATTCCTCGTTTAGATGATATGCTAGATGAACTGCATGGTGCTTGTGTATTTTCTAAGATTGATCTGAAAAGTGGTTATTATCAAATAAGAACGAAAGAATGAGATGAATGGAAAAACTACTTTTAAAACAAAACATGATTTATATGAGTGGTTAGTGATGCCATTTGGATTAACTAATGCACCAAGTACTTTTATGTGATTAATGAACCATGTTTTGCGTGCTTTCATAAGCAGATTTGTTGTTGGCTATTTTGATGATATACTCATTTATAGCAAAAACTTAGATGACCTTGTTAAGCACTTAAGATCTATTTTAGAAGTGTTAAGAAAGGAAAAGTTGTTTGCTAACCTTAAGAAGTGCACCTTTTGTACTGATAAGCTTGTGTTTCTTGGTTTTGTTGTGAGTGCACAAGAAATACAGGTGGACGAAGAAAAGATTTACGCCATTCAAGAGTGGCCAACGCCCATTTCCATAAGTCAGGTAAGAAGTTTTCATGGTTTGGCGAGATTCATTTGGTATCAGAGCAAATTACTTGGTTTTGAACACATTAAAGAATTGTACCCTTTTGACTAATATTTTTGTGAGGAATATAGGAATTGTGAGGAAAAGGGCGTGGGAAAGTTCTTTAGGCATGAAGATTTCTTGTTTCGAGAAAATAAGTTGTGTGTACCTAATTGTTTATTACGAGACTTATTGGTAAAGGAATCCCATAGTAGAGGGTTAATGGGACATTTTAGAGTTGCCAAAACTTTAGCTGTTTTGTAGGAACACTTCTATTGGCCACACATGAAACGAGATGTCGAGAGGATTTGTGGTAGATGTGTCACGTGTAGGCAAGCTAAGTCCAGAATGCAGCCCAACGGTTTGTATATTCCTTTGCCAGTTCCTAGTGAACCTTGGATTGATATTTCAATGGATTTTTGTGTTAGGTTTGCCTAGGTCTAAACAAGGAAGAGATTCAATATTTGTGGTTGTCGATAGATTCTCTAAGATGGCACATTTTATTCCATGTCACAAAATGGATGATGCTTCACATGTTGCTGATTTGTTCTTTAGGGAGGTTGTGAGATTACATGGTATGCCTAGGACAATTGTTTCGGATAGAGATGCTAAGTTCTTGAGTTACTTTTGGAAGACTTTATGGTGCACGTTAGGAACTAAGCTATTATTTTCTACTAGTGTCACCCACAAACTATTGGTCAAACCAAAGTAGTAAATAGGATTTTGTCAACTTTGTTGAGGGCTATCATTAGGAAAAATATCAAAACATGGGAAGAGTGTTTACCACATGTCGAGTTTGCTTACAATCGTACTGTTCATTCTGCTACTAAATTTTCACCTTTTGAAATTGTATATGGATTTAATCCTTTGACTCCATTGGATTTATCTCCTTTACCTTTGTTTGAGCATGTGAATTTAGATGGCGAATAGAAAGCTAAATTTGTTAAACAGATCCATGAGAAGGCAAGACTCAATGTCGAGCGAAGAATGGAGCAATATGCAAAACAAGCCAACAAGGGGCGCCACAAGCTGATTTTCGAACCTGGAGATTGGGTTTGGTTGCACATGTGGAAAGAGAGATTTCCTGTTCAAAGGCGTTCCAAACTACTTCGGAGAGGAGATGGTCCTTTTCAAGTCCTCGAGCGTATCAATGACAATGCCTACAAGCTAGATTTACAGGGTAAGTACAATGTTAGTGCTACTTTTAATGTTACTGGACTTGACTCCTTTTGATGTAGGTGATGATTTGAGGACAAATCCTTTTCAAGAGGAGGGGAATGATGCAAATGAAGTTACAGCATTAAAAGATCCGGTCCAAGTCCAAGTTGGTCCAGGTACGAGAGCTCGGGCAAAGAAATTCAAGGAAGCACTCAATGGGCCGATTCAAGAAATCTGGTTTCAATCAAATTTACGGCCCATTAATCATAGCCCATGTTTTCAACAAAGAAGCATCAATGTGATTCAAACCCAACCTAATTGCAGTAACAAATCTACATGATTGGGGGCTGATTGATTTAATCAAATACTTTCCTTTATTTATTAGAGCTTATTGATTCAATCAGATATTTTTCTTTATTTGTTAGGGCTGATTGGTTTAATCAGATACTTTTCTTTATTTGTTAGGGCTGATTGATTCATTCAGCTACTTTCCTTTATTTGTTAGGACTAATTGATTTAATTAGATACTTTTCTTTATTTTTTAGAGCTAATTGATTCAATCAGATATTTTTCTTTATTTGTTAGGGCTGATTGATTTAATTAGATACTTTCCTTTATTTGTTAGGGCTGATTGATTCAATCAGCTACTTTCCTTTATTTGTTAGGACTGATTGATTTAATCAGATACTTTCTTTTATTGTAATCAGCCTATTTAAAAGCGTACATGAATGAAAGAAACAACATAGTTTTTTACAAAAATTGAGAGTTTCTCTTTGGTTCTTTGAAGAACTATTCAAACTTATCGGAATCATTCCGTGGCGTTCACAATTCGACTTATCAAACAGATTTCCACCACCATTTGTGGTGTCTTCAACATACCAAGGTTCTTACCTCTGCATAGGTAACGGGTCGAGGTTTTCCATCCAAAAATCTGATTGTAGACGGTCATGGTACCTTAGTTGTTGATGGGTCTCATTATTCTTGACGAGGTTCGCATCAAAAAGTGCTTAACAGAAAGAAGTTTTCCATCTCAGTGTCAAATAGTGGTGAAGTTATTATTAAAGGTGGTTAATTCAGTATAAATAAGTGGTTTATTCAGTGATAAAAGTGGTTGACTTAATTGAGTTTTCCATCTCATAATCACAAACTGATGAATTTAGTGTTCAAGGTGCATAACTAGATGAAATGGTTAATTCAGTGTAACAGAGTGGTCAATGTATTGATGCAAGTGGTTAACTGAATGAAGTTTTCCATCTTAGTGTCAAATAATGGTGAATTTAGTGTTCAAGGTGCACAATTAAATGGAGTGGTTAACTCAGTGCACATAAGTGGTTAATTTAGTGATAAAACTGGTTAACTCAATCAAGTTTTCCATCTCAGTGACAAATAGTGGTGACTTTATTTCCAAAGGTGGTTAACTAATTCAAAGAATTGGTTAAAAGAGTGTAAAAAATGGTTAATTCAATGTAATAAGTGATTAATTGAATGAAGTTTCCCACCTCAGTGTAAAAAAGTGGACAATATTGTGTTGAAGGTGATTCAATCAAAGATGTGGCTAACTCAAGCTAAATAAGTGAGTAATTCAATCATTAAAGTGGTTAACTCAATGAAGGTTTCCATCTCATCTCAGTATCATATAATGGTGAATTCGGTGTTCAGGGTGCCACACTACATAAAGTGGTTAACTCAGTGAAAACTCAATGTCAAATAATGATGAATTTGATGTTAAAGGTGTTTAATTGTAAGAAATGGTTTGCACAGCATAAAGAAGTAGTCAACTTCTTGTTGAAAGTAGTTAACTCAATCAAGTTTCCATGTCATTATCAAATAGTAGTGAATTTAGTGTTAAAGGTGCATAACTACATGAAGTGGTTAACTTAGTATAAAAAAGTGGTTAATTTAGAATTGCAAGTGGTAATTGAAACAAGAAATTAATTCATGGCACAAAAGTGGTTAATTCACTGTTAAAAGTGGTTAACTGAATGAAATTTTCCATTTTAGTTCCCAATAGTGATGAATTTATTGGTAAAGGTAGTTAATTCATTGATGGAATTGGTTAAGAGAGTGTAAAAAATGGTTAATACAATGTAACAAGTAGTTAACTAAATGAAGTTTTCCACCTTAGTGTAAAGAAGTGGTCAATTTCATGTTTAAGGTGGTTCGCTCAAAGAATTGGTTAACTCAGTATAAATAAATGAGTAATTCAGTCATAAAAGTGGTTAACTCAATGAAGGTTTCCATCTCAGTATCAAATAGTGGTGAATTAAGTGATCACGGTGCCTTACTAGATGAAGTGGTTAACTCAGTGTAAAAAAGTGGTTAATTTAGTGTTGCAAGTGATTAACTCAGCCCATCAGGTCCATCTCAGTGTCAAATAATGGTGAATTTATGGTTAAAAGTGTTTAGTTGAAAGAAATGGTTTGCACAATGTAAAAAAGTGGTTAACTTCTTATTGAAAGTGGTTAACTCAATCAAGTTTTCATCTCATTATCAAATAGTAATGAATTTAGTGTTAAAGGTGCATAACTACATGAAGTATTTAACGCAGTATAAAAAGGTGGTTAATTTAGTTTTGCAAGTGGTTAACTGAAATAAGTGGTTAAGTCAGTGTACAGAAGTGGTTAATTCATTGTTAAAAGTGGTTAACTAAATGAATTTTTCCATCTCAGTGATAAATAGTGATAAATTTAGTGCGAAAGGTATTTAATTCATTGATGGAATTGGTTAAGAGAGTGTAAAAAAATGGTTAATTCAGTGTAACAAGTGGTTAACTGAATGCATTTTTTCACCTCAGTGTAAAAAAGTGGTCAATTTCTTATTTAAGGTGGTTCGCTCAAAGAAATGGTTAAGTCAGTGATAATTAAATTTTATCACACTTAATTATTGTATTTGATTAATGATTTTAGGGCTGTTTAGTGTGTAATTAATGGTTTTTGGTCTAAATTGGACTTTGGGGTTTTAATTAGATTTAATTCATTTTCGTGCTAATTTTCTATATTTACATTGTTCCAGTATTTTGATCATAACTTTTGTTCTAGGTATCCGATTAACCTCATTCTTCTTTTATTTTGTAGATAACTCAAAGAGATACAAATGGTATTAGAGGCTTGAAGGCCAAATTCGGACAAAGAAGTAGTCAAAATTGGAGCCAAAGTTAGTAACAGAATTCTGAAGCTATGTTTAGTTAATTAGGCGTAACTTTGTAATTAGGAGTCCAAAAATTACCTGGGACCAAAGCCATTAGTTATGTTTTAATTTGGGCCAAATTTTGGAGCCCCTGACCTGGTTTAGTTTTAGGTTAAGACAGCAGATTAGGGAAACACAAAAAAAGGAGCTGGATATTTGGAAAATTTTGGATCAAAAACACCTCTCTTCTTTTCTCTCTCCTGTTCATCTTGTTCTTCTTTTTCTTTTTTTTTTGTTTTCTGTTTGTGAGCCATGGTAGGCTAACTTTCCATTTAATCAACCCATGAGTTGAGGATTCTGTTGTTGAATCCAGAGGACCCGTACTCTCCATGAACTGAATCCGTTTCTCTTCCTCCTTTACTCGAATTGAGCAATACGATTATGTACGTTGAATCTGAGCGGATGAGGTTTGTCCATGATTTTTGTATTTTGATCATCCAGGGGAAGGGATTAAATGTTAGATTTAATATTTAGGTTGATTAACCCAAGGGACTTAAAATCAAAACAGGTTGAAGTGAACACTGTGCGATAGCATGGGTGAACGCGCCAAGTGTTTGATTAAATGTTGGGTGATTGTTTACTAGAGAGGGTTCCTATATGAATGCAGGGATTCCGATTTGTTTAGGGTCAACCACGAAATTCAGTAATTCTTTGTCCAGTGACGGATGTCCTTGAAACCTCAATTCTGGGTTGATTGCTTTTAAATTGTTAATTTTGTTTTATCTCTTGCTTTAATTTTAATCTAATTAAAACCTCCCTATTTATTGTTCTGTTTTTAATTGAGTGATTTAGTCTTATGCAAAAATCCTTGGGAGACGATTCAGGTTGTCCTATATTAGAAATTTCTTTATAAGCCTGATTAATTTGAGTGAGTTTAACAGTTAACGTCAAATTTTGCCGCCGCTGCTGGAGAATTTTTGCATTATTCTTTTGATCTCGATTATTGCATATTAATAGTAGATTAGAGTAGAGTAGTTGCATTTCATTTTGTTCCTTGTTCCACACTTGAGTAGAGTAGAGTAGCTTAGCAGTGTCGAAAGTATCAAAATAATTGGACTAACCTGTGGAGTTAGGTGCTGAGGCTTGGTATCCAAAGTTTATTCACCATCCTGAGCAAAACTAACCCTTTAAAGGTTAATCTGAGGTCAAAATCTTGAAATTCCTTCATCTGGTATGAGTTTTCTTGTCAGGGACATTTAGGTCATTTCACTGTCAATTATCTCCGATTGCCCTGAAAAGTTGTCAGTAGCTAGAAAAAAATTCAAAGATCAAGACCACTTGTTAGGAACTAATAACGGTGGATGGGGCCTATTTTTGCCAAATTCCATCATTTAGACCACTTTTTTAATTTTTTTTTATTTTCATGATTTTTTAAAAAATCACCAAAAAATTACAAAAAATCAAAAATACATTTTAGAATTTTACTGTGGTGGTCCCATAATTTTTTAAAATTCATTTGATAATGTTTCTGATTTTATTTTGGCTAATTTCTTAGTATAGTTTACATATTTTGTATGCTGTTAGTGTTTTTTGCCTGTTATGCCTTATGCTATATGACTAGGAGTAGTAGCAATGCACATGACCTGTTTGGTTTTGATCCTGAGATAGAGAAAACATTGCATGTTGTTAGAAGGGCTTTTAGGCTAAGTCATAGGATTGTTACCGAACTTGATCCTGAGTTTGAGCATATTCAGCATATTGAGCATTCTGATTCTGTTCCATCTGTTAGTTTTCCTAGTTCTTCTAATAGTGTAGATTTTACTTATTCTAGTGGTAGTTTCATTAATTCTGAGAGCATGGATAATAGAACTTTAAAGGAATTGGCTGCACCTGACGTTAAGTATCAACCTTTGTGCATCCAATATCTTGATCTTGATGCTGACTTTGAGCTTAAATCTGGTCTTATCCATTTGCTTCCCAAGTTTCATGGTCTTGCAGGTGAGGATCCACATAAGCATTTGAAAGAGTTCCATGTGGTTTGCAGCACAATGAAACACAAAGGAATTGATGAGGAGCAAATTAAATTGAGAGCTTTTCCTTTCTCTCTTGATGGAGGAGCTAAGGACTGACTGTACTACCTTCAACCCTCATCTATTGGAAGCTGGAACGACATGAAGAGATTATTTTTGGAGAAGTTTTTCCCAGCCTCAAGAGCCACTGCAATCAGAAAGGAGATATGTGGCATAAGGCAAGCAAATGGAGAGAATTTGCATGAATACTGGGAGAGGTTCAAGAGGCTATGTGCAAGCTGTCCACACCACCAGATATCTGATCAGTTGCTGATAGCATACTTTTATGAAGGCTTGTTGCCCATGGACAGAAATATGGTGGATGCTGCCAGTGGTGGAGCTTTAGTTGATAAGACACCTACTGCGGCCAGAGAATTGATAGCAAACATGACAGCTAATTCCCAACAATTCGGTACTAGAGCAACCAGTAGTGGGGTGTTCTCAATTCAAGCGCCCCCAGTCCAATATCACAGAGCCCAGAAACCAGCAGTAGTGTCCAGTGTAGACCACCAGAGACTGGAAAAAAGACTAGACGAATTGACCTCATTAGTAAGGCAATTGGCAGTGACACAAACAGTGCAGTTTCCCACTCCACAGATAAGCAGACCATATGGTATCTGTTCTGATCCACTCCACCCCACTGATGCTTGCCCAACTCTGCAAGAGGGCACCTCTCCAGACCAATTAGTAGCTGCAGCAGGAGTCTTTCTTGGAAAGCCACAGTATCAGCAACAACATAATCCATTTTCAAACACTTATAATCCTGGCTGGAGAGATCATCCAAACTTAAGGTGGAACCAGAACCAGAACCAGAACCAGATTCAAAACCAGAACCAGCAAAATTTTCCACAATACCAACATAGGCAGTTTCCACAGCACAAACAGAATTTGCAACAGTCTGTACCTCCACAGCCAGTGCAACAGCAGCCACCAGCACAACAACAGACCAGTAGTGGTCCTTCACTGGAAGATTTGGTGAAGCAGCTTGCAACGAACAGTTTGCAATTCCAGTAGAGAACTGAATCTTCCATTCAGAATTTGCAAACTCAGATTAGGCAGTTAGCAACATCACTGAACCAGCTCCAACCCCAGGGATCTAACAACTTTTTTCCTTCACAGACAATTCCCAATCCGAAGGGGAATGTCATTACTATATTCCTAAGGTCTGGCAAGCAACTAGAAGAGCCCAAGCGAGCTGCAGTTGAGGCTGAACCAACCCCAGAAAAGGAGAAGACTAATGCTAAGAAAAGTGAAACATTGAAGCAAAGCAATGATGAGTCTGAAACCCCCATCCCTCTACCTTTCCCTCAGAGAGCCCTTCAGTCCAAAAAGTTGGCAGAGAAAGCACAAGAGAAGGAGATCCTAGGGACATTCAGAAAAGTTGAAGTCAACATTCCTCTCTTTGATGCGATTAGATTCCCAAATATGCCAAATTTCTAAAGGAGTTATGTACCAACAAGAGGCGACTGAAGGGGAATGAGCAAGTGAGCTTGAGCCAGAATGTGTCAGCACTCATCCAGCCCTTGCCTAAGAAGTGCAAAGATCCAGGGACGTTTACTATTCCTTGCATAATTGAAAATTATAAATTTGATGATTGCATGTTAGACTTAGGTGCTTCCATAAATGTCATGCGTGAATCTGTTTATAATTCTCTTGGTCTCGGTCCTTTGCGTGCTACTGGTGTTGTTATCCAGTTAGCTAATAGGAGTAATGCTCACCCTGTTGGTGTGATTGAGGATGTTTTAGTTAGAGTAAATGAATTAATATTCTCTGCTGATTTTTACATTTTAGAGATGGAGGGTAAGTCTCCTAGCAGTGGACCCCCGATTATTCTCGGGAGGCCTTTCTTGAAAACAGCTAGGACTAAGATAGATGTGCATTCTGGTACTCTTTCCATGGAATTTGGTGATAGTATTTGTGCATTTTAATATCTTTGATGCCATGAAACATCCTAGGGAAGAGCATTCAGTTTTGTGCATTGATGTGATTGATAATGTGGTTGATAATGTTTATGCTGAATTGTGTGTTGATTATCCAGATTTTTGCATTTGTTAATGAACGTTGTTGTTTGTGGTTGTACTGATAATGAATGGTGCCCTGTTTGCACTGATTTTTCATTCTTTTCGAATTTTTGTGATGCACTAGATAGTGATAGCGATTCTAATTTAATTGGTGATTCTGACTTGCCTACTGATGTTAATTCTGATGTGAACATTGTGTAGTCCGGGCAAAGTTTTACTTTCTTGAACTTATTTTCAGGCACTACAGGTTCAACTGATGTACATGCTGCAGAATTGGTGCAACCCACCAAGCTTCTTCCCTCTACTGAGCAGCCGCCTAAGTTGGAGCTGAAATCTCTACCTGATCACTTAAAATATGCCTTCCTGGAGGAGAATGAGCAGCTGCCAATCATTGTGGCAAGAAACTTTCTACTTGATCAAGAGGAGCAGCTACTGAGATTGTTGAAGGAAAATAAGAAGGCAAATGGGTGGACTTTAGCTAACATTGTTGGCATTAGCTCTTCCATGTGCATGTATCGAATTTCATTGGAAGAGGGTGCTAAGCCAGTGAGGCAACCTCAGAGGCGCCTGAATCCCCTTATTCTGGATGTGGTGAAGAAGGAAATGACTAAGCTCCTGCAAGCTGGCATTATCTACCCCATCTCTGACAGCCAGTGGGTCAGCCCAGTTCAGGTAGTTCCTAAAAAGTCTGGAATGACTGTAGTGGCCAACCAGAAAAATGAGCTAATTTCCACAAGAGCTCAGAACAACTGGAGAGTCTGCATAGACTACCGGAAGCTCAACCAAGCCACCCGCAAGGATCACTATCCTTTACCCTTTATTGATCAGATGTTGGAGTGCTTGGCTGGCAAGTCTCACTATTGTTTCTTGGATGGCTACTCAGGCTACTTCCAAATCCATATTGCACCTGAAGATCGAGAGAAGATTATCTTCACATGCCCCTTTGGAACATTTGCATACAGAAAGATAACCTTTGGACTCTGCAATGTGCCTGGAACCTTTCAGTGGTGCATGGTGAGCATCTTTTTTGAATTTTTAGAGGATTGCATGGAAGTATTTATGGATGATTTTACTGTGTATGGGTCTTCTTTTGATGCATGCTTGGGTAGTTTGGCTAGAGTCTTGAATAAATGCATTGAGACCAATCTTATGTTGAACTTTGAGAAATGTCATTTAATGGTTGAGTCAGGGATAGTTTTAGGACACATAGTGTCTAGAAAGGGTATTGAGGTAGATCCTGCTAAGATAGATGTTATTTCTGTTTTACCTTACCCAGCGTCTGTGCGGGAAGTGCGTTCTTTTCTTGGTCATGCAGGATTCTACCGGCGCTTTATCCAGAACTTCAGCAAGATTGCCCGGCCCCTGTCCAACCTTCTGCAGCACGACACAGATTTTGTGTTTGATGATGAGTATAAGTCGGCCTTTAATCATTTGAAGCGCTACCTGACCACAACTCCGGTGATCCAGTCGCCAGATTGGCCTCTTCCATTTGAGCTGATATGTGATGTCTCCAACTATGCTGTTGGTACAGTTCTTGTTCAGTGGGTCAATAAGGCCCTCATGTCATTGCTTATGCCTCCAAGACTTTAGATTCTGCCCAGTCTAATTACACAA
Organism: Castanospermum australe; assembly: GCA_019955255.1. NCBI lineage: Eukaryota > Viridiplantae > Streptophyta > Magnoliopsida > Fabales > Fabaceae > Castanospermum > Castanospermum australe. The sequence goes on from NSJW01000762.1 coordinate 175,141, forward strand.
CCACTGAGAAAGAACTTTTGGCCGTAGTTTTTGCACTTGATAAGTTTAGGTCATATCTGCTAGATACTAGGGTGATTGTCTTTTCTGACTATGCAGCCTTGAAGTTTCTTTTGAAAAAGGCAGATGCTAAGCCTCGACTCATTCGGTGGATGTTGTTGCTCCAAGAATTCGACATTGAGATTAAGGATAGAAGTGGAGCAGAGAACTGGGTAGCTGATCACTTGAGTCGGATCACTCACCATCCTTCTGACCTCTCTTCCATTCGGGATGATTTTCCTGTTGAGCAGCTTTTACAGCTGCAAGGCAAGCTTCCATGGTATGCTGACTTGGTAAATTATTTGGTTACTGGTGTTTTACCTGCTGATTCCACTAGGGCCCAGACTCTGAAATTGAAAAATGAATCTAAATTGGGATGACCCTTATTTGTGGAGATTCTGTAATGACCAAGTAATTAGGAGATGTGTGCCTGATAATGAGTTTCATTCCATTTTACATTTTTGCCATGCTTCTGCCTGTGGTGGTCACTTTGGACCCCAAAGAACTGCTAGGAAAGTGTTAGATTCTGGTTTATTTTGGTCTTCCTTGTTTCATGATTCATATCTGTTTTGTAAGTCATGTGAGAACTGTCAGAGGGTAGGGAGTATTTCCCGTAGGCATGAGATGCCCCAGCAACCTATACTGTTTTGTGAAGTTTTTGATGTTTGGGGTATTGATTTTATGGGTCCATTTCCTGTTTCCTATGGTTTTACTTACATATTGCTGGTTGTTGATTATGTCTCAAAATGGGTTGAGGCGAAAGCCACCCAGACTGATGATTCTGCTGTGGTTGTAGATTTTGTCAGGTCTCACATTTTCTGCAGGTTTGGTGTTCCTAGAGCTATTATCAGTGACCAGGGCTCTCATTTTTGTAACCGAAGCATGGGTGCTTTATTACGGAGGTATGGAGTGATTCACAAGGTTGCCACAGCATACCACCCACAGACCAATGGCCAAGCTGAAATCTCGAACAGAGAGATTAAGCAAATCCTTCAGAAGACTGTTAACTCTAACCGGAAAGATTGGAGCAAAAGGCTAGATGGCGCTTTGTGGGCATATCGGACTGCCTACAAGACTCCGATTGGGATGTCTCCCTATCGGCTTGTCTTTGGCAAGGCATGTCATCTTCCAGTAGAGTTGGAGCATCAGGCATATTGGGCCATTAAGCAGTGCAACATGGATTTGGCCCAGTCGGGGGTGGAGAGGAAGCTGCAATTGCAAGAGCTGGAAGAGCTTAGATTGGATGCCTATGAGAGTTCACGTTTATACAAGGAAAAGACAAAGGCATTCCATGATAAGCAAATCCTGAGAAAAGAGTTTGTTGTGGGCCAGAAAGTCCTCTTATTTAACTCCCGTCTCAAATTTATGCCTGGTAAACTTAGATCTAGATGGGATGGCCCTTTTGTGATTACTAATGTTTTTCCTTTTGGTGCAGTGGAACTATGTGATGAGTGGACCAGGAGGACTTTCACAGTGAATGGACATCGCCTTAAGCATTTTTATAAGGGACCCCAGCAGCAGCCTGTGGAGGCAGAGATTAGGCTCACTAATGCCACGTACCCTCCCTAAGGAGGATGGGGAGTCTTCTTCCTTTTTTTTCTCTATTTTTCTTTTCTTTGCACTTTTAATTTCAACTTTGATTGTTAATAACAGGATTTTGTGAATAATACAGTCTGAACTCTCATTGTGATAATTGTTGAGATGTACATAGTGTTGAACTTGGATATTTTCTTTTTGATGGATCATTCTGGTTGGACTGAATTTCTCAACTCTTAGATTATCTGACTTGGTAGTTGATTTTGTGATGCTGATTGCGTGCTGGTATTGACCCTTGTCAGATTTTTGAGCCTGTGTGAATGGAATTTATTTTCTGCCATTCTTTCTTTCTTGTGTGCTTCTGCTCATGATTTTGTTCTCTAGAACTTGCCCTTTTTCATTTTGAAACTGCATTTTTCACTGGCATGCATAAATATGATAGAGGCCTTCTTTCTTTCATTTACCTACTTTGACCAAGATAACCATCCCTTGCATTATATTTCCGTTAGTTAGCCCCTTTCGTGCCTTTTTGTATCATCCTTGTCTTAGCCACATTACAAGCCTAAGTGTAAAACCATTTTATTCCGTACCTTGAAAATTTATTGAGCATTGGTTTCACCTTAGTGTTGTGTTTAAGTGTGGGGGGTTCCCAGGGCGTGTTTACACTTAGGCTTTTGTGCTAAATACATTGGTTTACCATTGAAGACTGATATGAGGGATGGATTACAAAAAAGGCGGTATTTTGATTTGCTTAATTAATCAGATTTAGGCAGGAATTAAGTGTTCTGATCAATTTAATCGGGTGTTAGTATATGTAATAGTATATAGAGTGTGCGAACCATTCACCTCTGAAAAAATGAAGATATAATACTAGTACAGAAATTGAAAGTAAATAATTGTAGAAAGAAAAAAAAGTATATAGGTATCCGATTCATTAATCAAAAATTTATTGTAAATAACAAAAATAATCCAGTGTGAAAAATGCATGGTCATATTTTCGAGAAAAAATGAAAAAGGAAAGAAACTCATATAGTCTTGGAGAGAACAAAATCAATATGGAGCAGAAGCACACAAGGATAAGAAAGAATGGCATGAAAATAAAATCCATTTCACACAGGGGCTCAAAATCTGACATTTGACGTGTCTGTAATAATGAAGAATTTGAACGCAAAGCACAGCAGAGGAAAAAAGAGTTTTGTTAATGCACAAAAGGCGAATAGCATTTCTGCTCTATGTCACAAAAAAAAGATGCATGCCAACCAAGTTCCAGAAATTAACTTTCAAGTAATGAGGTTTTTGGAGAAGAGAGCCACAAGCCTTGTGTTTCATTTGAACCTACAGAGTGAGCATTCTATTTACAATAACTCTCATATAGAGAAGAAAATATGTTTGCCACTAATAGAGTTCCATACACTTCTTATTTCCAATACAATATACTTGTCCCACTTGCCAACATTATCTACATCAACTAATAGCGCCACATTACCAACACTTGAATAATAAGTCCTCATGTATCTTAGTGAGCCATGTTGACATGATTCGAGTTCATAGAATTCCTAGTTAGTGTGAGAAGTAGAGAATATGCGAAAGTAATATCACATAAATGATTGAAATTGAAAATAAGGGACATAGCATTTTAGACTTGAAGTAGGAAAATAAAATAATAGAGAAGTGAAATAACAGCTTGGGCAATACGAAGCCATCTTCTCTCCCACCCCTCATGACCGCAGACTAGTTGGAATTGTAGACGGTAGCATACCTTGAGAGACCATTTTGTCGTGATTAGCATCATCAATTTGAGATTGCCCATGTTTTATTAATTTTGAGATGACAGAAGATTTTTTTCATGATTGGTGCCTAATCTTATTGAAAATGTGGAGTGGGTTCCTTGTTCATGTTTTGCCCATTATATTCTCACAATTGTGCTATGACCGGACAGTGGCATGGGTCGCGTGTATCTTTTAGTCTTTTATCTTTGTTTTAATCCCAAATTTCTTAGTTTTGTTTTGAGTTTTTTAATTTTGTCCCAAAGAGTGCAAAAGAGGATAGTGGTTGGCGGGCATTTAGTATAAAATATATTGGAAATTTTTAATTATCACGGACTAGCAGTTGATTGCAAGTTAAGAATTTAACATGCAATTTTAGGGATTCGTGTTAGTAAATGTAATCCTCAATGTTTGTTCTGGTCTCTACACAAATTGAGACTCTCACTCTGTGGCGACCAAAAGGTGGTATATAAAATTTGGACTATTTAACAGATAATCTCATCACAAAGTGGCTGAGACCTTATTTTCTTCCAATTGCTAATTTCTACATAGTTTAGCTCAGGCATAAATTCCTAGTATATGTTGATACGATAATAAATTAACTATGATGTGAGCTTCCGGTAGATAATCCGCCATCTCAAACCTACAAATTATCTCTTTTTTTGCTTTCGTTTTGACTTAGGAAAACTCAAAAGAGGCTACAACATTTATCATGGAATGGCCGCTGTTAGTTCATGTTCCATCGCTGAAGGCCAAATTATATACGGACAAGGGATAGAACTTGGTTCATTTTATGAGTCGGGACAATACCTTAGAATCTGAGCCAAAGGCTTCATTGCTTCCAAGCGCGTACTTCCTCAGGAGCTTACTCAGCCCTCTCGTTTACCGATCTCCACTCTAGGGACTGGGCCAAATCCCAGTTAAGCTTTGCTCGATCATGAATTAGGCTGTAATGAGGTCCAAATTTTTGGGGACCAAAGCCCACCCTTAATAGTTATGTTTTTTAATGTGGTTGGCCTGTAACGAATTGGTTCGCCGAACTCAAGTGCACTGCGGCCGGTGAACACGATGAGCTATTAGCTTTGCCCAATAAGAGGCTATAAGAAGACACGCAGATTAGGGAAAACACCAAAAAAAAAAGAGTAGGGAGAACATTCGCCCTGGAACAATTTATTTCGGAAAATTTTTTGGAATATTGTTCAAAAACAACCTATCTTCTTTATGTCTCTCTTCCTTTTTCTCTTGTTATATTGCGTTCTTTTTTCTTCTGTTTTCGCAGTCCGATATGGTTTTCTGTTCTCACAAAGCCGCCATCTAAGTCCTTTTTGCTCACAATCTTCCTCACCCGAGGGCCTATAGAGGTATGTAGACTAGATACTCTTTCTTGCACATTGTGATCAATTAGCCTCCTAATCTACTTGCATGTGTTTCGGAGATTCTGCATTTGCGAGCTTTGTATGAGATCCCACAGATTTGGACTCTCTGTTGCTCTCCATGAGGGTTAATGTTGGAATTCGCGCAACGCGTTTCTCTGTTGCACATTCCACCCTCCTATCCTCCTTAAACTCGAAAAAGCACCTCTGCAATGACATACCACGAATGTGGTTTGAGACGCAATAAATGAATGAGACTTGCCTGGTCCGGAACTGAGATAATTAGCTTCTTAGTGGTTGGTGCACAATCGCATTTAACCCTCCATGTGAAACATAATTTTATACATGCCAGCGCAGCGGAAAATCTTACAAAAAAATCGCTACTAGAGGTTTTAAATTACATTCTATATGGTGTTGTGATCTCTGACACCCAAGGGACTTTAAAATTAAAACTAAAGGTGAAGTCGTCAAACACCACCATTTGTGCGAGAGTATCATGCATATGCAGTAGCAAAACCAGCAATAATGTCGAAGTGTGATTATGAAACTTAAAGAGAGTGACAATAAACGGAAATGTGGAACCTGCTCATAGATACAAAGAAGTAGCTTCCCTAATACATGTATATGCAGGGATTCATGAAAATTTATCTTCACTCAAGCGGCGTCAAACCAAACACGAAAAGTTATCTTAAGTAATTGCTTGTGTGTCCGGGCACTAGATGTTGCCTTACCGGATGTGGTCACTTTATATGAATACACCTCACAACTCTTGACAGTTGTGCTCAGGCGATTGACAACTATATAAGAGCTTATTATTACAATATAAGATTTCGATGAAACAAAATGGTTCATTATATGAATCTACTTCCTCTATTAAATATGTCATAAACTCCACGAAAAACTATAACAACAACCCCCCTATTTTCTCTAGCTCTGTATCTTCTGAGTGTTTCCAATGGTGTCACAAGTGAGTGATTATCACGTCATAATCGCACCACAAAAATCTTTGGAGACCCCAAGTTCAAAAGGCGCTCGCTATGTGTCCCGGGCACTAATAATATAAACAAAATTTTATAATTAAGAATGCGACTGTTAAATAGGATAATGAAGCTCGTGAGTTTGATACAATTCATCACTGGCAGTCCAAAGTCCAATGCTCCCTCTATAAAACATATGATGTGTCATTAGCCATGAAATCTTCCACACAGTACTATAAAAGGAGGGTGGAGTCCCAATTTAGATCATAATACTCAAATTCAGAGGTTATCGTCATTGCTCGAGCTATCCTCAAAAAGTTAGGTGGCGGTGAAAATCATCCTAGTAAACGTGAACCTCAAGAAACCAGAATGTGAACTTTCTCACCACACTAGATATATGCTGGAGTAACTCGCTATAATAACACAATGAAGCTTGGGCTCTAATTTGACGTTTTGCGAAAAATGCGTTTAACTTAAAATAAATGGTTAAAGTCAATGTGTACAAGTGATTAAAATTCATTGTCTCTCAAATCATGAACAAATGCGTATCTCAAATTGAAGTTTTCCCATGAATCTTAGTGATAATAGTGATGAAAATAGATGTCTGAAGGAAGGTTGTTAGATTGAGATCTATGTGCAAAAGATAGTTATATGTGTGTATGAGACAAGTAGTGGATTAACACAGAACTTCAGTGAGTTAATTTGAGTGGAATCATGGTACTATCTCATTGTCCGCATATATAACTCTGTAATGAAGTTTTCCCATCCCCACGACTTCTAGTCTTATAAAATTAATATGTGTCAATTGGTGGTTCAATTCTTTCATGTTGATGGCGATAAGGTGGGTTCACTCAAGAAAGATGGTTAACTCCAGTTACTCAAAACAAAAAGTTGAGCACTTACACATTCCAAATGGCACAATTCAAAAAGGAGGTGGGTTAACCCAAATCTAAGACATTTTTAGCCTTCCTCCTTATTCAAAAGAACTCTAAATGAGTTGTGCCTGAACAATATTATGGATACAAGGTGAAAGACACTCACTCACACACTAAATAGGAAAGTTGACTTTAGCATGAACTTCATTGAGACCTTATAATAAAACTATGTATCAAGTTATAGTTCTAGTAAGTTAAACTTACTCGTGGTTCGCACGATGATATAAACTTTTCATACTTCAAGAGTGGTTGATAGATGTGCAGATATATTAAATGAATGTGGGCAGAATTAATTAAGGATCCGAAGTGTCTATAAATAGTAGTGCTCTCAAAAATCACGAACAATGGAGAGGCACGTATAGTGTTTAAAACTTAGTGTACCACACTGAAACTCTCGAAGTTGAAAAATTTTAGTTCGCTTACAGAACGATAGTTTAGTGAGAAGCTCAATGTACAATCACAAATCAGTCTGCCAATATAAAATAGCATAGAGTTGAGCTCTCAAAAAATACTGGGTCTGATCGCAGGCAATTTCACACGAGCCTAGGCATCCAATTTTGTTGCAAGGGACCATACAGTAAGCAGCTCCCCTCTGCATTCAATGCATTATTGAAGTATAAGGTTGAAACTTGCAAACTTTCTAGAATAGTTTAACTCAATCAGCTCATTTTCTAATAGAACTACTATATAAAATCTGGTTGTTTCTACGTTATCAATTGTTAGTGCTTGTCACGTAAACCAAGGGATCATGACTCGAGAACGGTAGGCAACAGCCCCTATATAGGCAACATCTAGTGCGGAAATGGTTTTTGAGATTTGCCACCAAGGATTCAATGCTTGCATTTGAGGAGGTTTATGTATCACAAGCTGCGATGCTAATGTTCAAGTTTTTTTACGTTTTTACTTTCAAAATGGACCAAGAATAGATAACCAAAGCTCCCGCACAACGTTTTTCCAGCCAAACGGTTTCTATCCTTAGTTAGGTTACATTCTTTTATCGACTTATTAAGGTAAAACCTGAGATTAAGTGGTGGTTCTAACAAAACAGTAACTAACTAACATGCATAACTAATTGCTAATATACGGCAAAATAAACATACAAAACCATCAACAATTAAAACACACCATTTTCCTAAAGAGACTGTGACACTTTCACTATGGATCACGCATAAAAACAAAAAAAGCAATATTCTCTGCTTATGAATCCGAGACCTAATATAATGAAATCATTTCTTCTCTCGACATAAAAGTGCCACAAACAAGTGCCAAAGTGTTGGTTGCGGTCCTGCACTCACAAGGTGGACATTGGTGATGATGTCAAGGAAGTACCTAGGTCAAAAAGCAGACTAACGCCAAAGCAGGGGCTAGATGTGAAGTGGAGACATGCAACTCAAGAAGGAAGAAACCTTCACGTGAGATTAACGGAGCACCAAGAGAATGATAAATCGAAATTGCCACTTAAATACGTTTCCACAAATGGGCAAGAATCCTTACTAACTTACACTATTTCTCTAACAGAGAAAGATGTGAGGGCCTCACCCCACGACCCTCGAGCGACGAGTACTGAACAGAATGGATCCTGTTTGTGCGCCACAATTTGCAGAGCTCTCCCTCAAAGTTAATCATATCGTATGGAACAATAAAATGTATAAATTCCACACACAAAAAGGGTCATGGTTGAAGATAATCTCTTCGATCTCCTTCAGTTGCAATATCTATGAATTGATTGAAGTGAGTGGCGACAGAACACTAAAAGCCATTCCAATGATGAAAACACAGTGTGACTACAGGTAAAAAATCGTGTGTCCAAGGGACCAACTAAACACCCGATGTCGCAAAATCAACTCAGAACTCTGTATCTCTAACTATATAGATAGCAAGTAGATTAGGATTGCCTAGAAAGGTGTTGAATGATTGTGAGGATTAAGTTAAAATCTTGTGTCGTGTTTGTCTGGCTTCATGTCGATAGACAGCCCATCTATCTCAACAATATGGCATGTGGTATTCGTTATATTGCATTGTATCTCTTTCTCTGCTCATATTGTCCTCTGAATACTCTATGGTCGTGAATCACTTCCTCAGCAATATGTATTATTAGTGTTTTCTCTGGTTGAATTGATAAGTACACAGCAAGAGTCATTATCTCATGAGCGTGTTAAAAATTATAACTTATCTAGTGTATACATCTTAGAAGATATACCATTAGACACTCGTTTTGATCTGTTCAGGCTGTTCTATTGAGTATTTCGAATGAAATGTTAGATAATGCCAGCTGGGCTAAGTGTGTTTGAATTAACTGTAAATGTTAGTGTTCAATCCCTTCCCCTTTTCTCAAACCCAAACCACAACCCTGAATTATAAAAGGTGATAAAATATCAGCTGTTCCCTCGAAGGATTATGCAAGCTAAAACTCTGAAACTGAGAACTAAAAGTAAACACCAAACTTCTTCCAATGACACTAAATTCGATAACATATGTCATTCTTTGTAGAATTTTAAAAAAGAGTCTGCCAATAAACCCTCAACCCTCGAGATATGCCTTTTCTAAGCAATTATAAAAGTGTCCACCCATTATGTTCGCACTTTAAAACTTTGTTTCCTAAATCAACAAAGAAACTCCACGATAAAAGGTCGTACTTCGTTTATTAAATACATATAAACTGGATATGGAAAGGAGGTATCTATGCACACATTATGAGATAGTTTGGAACAAGAAATTAAATTGACTACAAAGGTTATTCTCACTGTAGGTGTTGGAAGCAATAATTATATTCTTGTTGAAAGATCACCAAAGATAGGCAGATTTAAGATGTGTTTCAGTCTCAACACCAAAATCTATAGTTTTCCGAATCTCGGTGCACTCGAAACTCTAAGTTTTAGGATGCACTATAAACAAGACTATGAATTAAGAGAGTTTAAGTGGTCTTATTTTCCCTCAAGGCACCAATTGCGTAATCCGTGAGTGTCAGTAGCAAAATAACAATGGATTTCATCAGTTCTGAATCGTCCCCGGATCTAAAGGGTGTGTGCTCTCTGGATTAGAACTCCACACCAGCTCTATACCACACTAATGTAATAACTTTTGCCGGACTACACAATTGTATACAAACTCTAATAGTACCAACTTCCTTATATCTTAATATATCTCCGATACGCCACTGGTCAACGTTCATATTGTGTCTATTAAATATTTCGTGATAGCTATCGTTATATTACAAAAACAATAGATAGAATTTCACCCGAACTTATCACTTAGTTCTATGAGTTTTTTCCACTCTCTCAATCAATTATGTATATTAATCTTAGTATATTTATAAGTGAATAAATATGGTAATTTAAAAATCAAGAAAACAACCTTTAAAAATGAATTATAAAATTGGGATTGTCATTTAAAATTTTTGTGTGCGAGTCATTCCAAAATTATATTATATACTAGTATACAATTCTATAACTTATTATAAAAATCAAACGCATTACACAATATAGGACAAGAGAGTATCATGTTGTTATAATTAATATCTCTTAAATTAAAATTAATCTTTAATATATTCTGCTATTACTCTCCTAAAAAAGCATAAATACATATAATACAACTACTCTGCTATCAAGTGCCACACATCACTGATGCTCACAAATTGTGCGAGATCCTACTACCCACAAAAGGCATTCTATTTCCACACTCATCTACTGCCAGTAAGATTTACTCTACATTGAGTCTAGAAGGTCAAACCAGGACTAATTAGATGAAATTTGCCTCTACCAAATTATACTCAGGATCACACATTAAGTACCATCGGAAAGTGAAGGTGTAGATTGAAATATCGAATTAATCTAATGGTTTCATGCTGGTTTATCTAAGAAATATTGGCTCTTCTAGCCATTCGGATATATCAAGGAAATTAATTAAAATAAAACCCGTAACTAATAATTTTCCACTTGTTATAGGAAGAATTATACCAACTCTATCTCTAATAATTAATTCTGAAAAGAATCATGATGAGTCCAGAGTAAATTTTAATTACGGTTTTGTCTATTTAAAATTAAATACCTTATACGATTTTACTAACTATCACAAGTTTCTCACTAACTCTCTAAACGACACCAAATTTCACTCTATTTTGAGAGAATGTATCCTATTAGAACTTATGTAAATTAAAAATGTCAAGAAATGGAGATACAAATTTGTGACCACAGTAGACTCTATATGCGAAACACTGTCGAAGAGAAATTGAGAGATAGGACCAAAATTAATTTCTCTAAGAGAAACAAAGAGACATAAGATAGAATTATAAAACAGATACATACGTGGCTCTTCACTTGAAAGGAATTATCTAATAGAGAAAATTATAGCTTTACTCAATCAATAACATATAGTCATTTCTCAATATCAAAATTAATAATAATACAATTAACTTTCTCAAAGATTTAATAGTAAAAACGTCACACAAAGATCATTTCTAGCACTTTTGTAGAAGGCAATAACGTGTTCATGTTTGTATATATTGCGATTTAGTGCTGACCCACATTCTGGCTCTCTTAAAAGCTTATCACTCTAAATAGTATACAATAATATCCCTTAATCAATAGATCGCCTAATCTTATAGAATTAATAACAAAGTATCAACAATATAACTACACATATTAAACAGAGATATATTTTGTGGGCCTATTATTTATGACGGAACAACTCTAAAACTCGCATGACAATATATGATTAATGATAGACTAACAAACTATAACAATGGTAAGTGTTCTCCCTAGCAGGAAGCAACTCGATATTCTTATGTGGAATTGACATAAATTGGTCAATTTTTCTCTTATACAGTTATCTCACTTAAGGAAGTCTGAAGGGGCTCATTGTGTGGATGGGCAAAAAAAGAGGTAGAGCGCCCAAATGATGAGTGTACCAACATGTCTGGTTTCAACGACATCATTCATGCTATCTGACTTATTTTCATTGCATATACTCAATTCAGAACTTCCTTATATTCCGCCTAGTTTTCAACTTCCTCTTACAAGGAGGTGGTGTTCCTGATTCTTATTCTTCGCGCTCAACACTCTTTAGAGTTATAGCTTCGCTGGCTCGTTCATAGCGATCTCGAATCTTGTCCCATGATCCCTAGAAATGATAGCCATATATGACCATCCCCTCGGAATGTCGAGGATCAATGGTGTCTTGACACATTTGGGAGCTTCTTCCTGCCTTTTGGCCAATCTCAATAAGTCAGTTCACTTTCTTTGTCAACTTTCTCTTAACATTTTTTGAACTGGGTGAAGTGAAAAAGTTTTAGATCACCTGGATGGGTTGGGACTCCGCTTTGCTGTCAATGATGTGCGTCTTATCCACTGCTGGACACGTGATGTACTGAGAGACCTTGGTTTGAACTCAAAAAATTTCCTGTATGGAACCAGGTATTCCCTACAACTACTTCCAGTCTTTATCTAGGTGTGGACACCTGCAATAGACTCTGCCTCCTATTGCAAGCGTGACTTAATCACTCCCACACCACATTTGTGCCTCTTATATATTGTGAAAGGTCTGAGTGACATAAGACAGTGGCTGGACTGAAGATTTTATTAGGTGGTTGCTTGTTCGCACTGCCTTGTGTTGTGCAACATGGCTTAATGGAAAGGAAGTACTCCAGTAACGTAGTTATGAGTGCGAAGAATTAACTGGTTTTGAGGTGACAATACCTGTGATGATATCTAAAGGTTTTAATATGTTAAATTTGTTGGGAATATAAACTCACATCATTGTATTGCCATGGTACAATGTATTTGAAAAATACCTAGATAAGCTGACTGTTATATGCTAAGGTGTTTATAAGTAAAATGTCTGAGTTCTGGTCTGTAACTTCGGTTAACGCTCAAAACTCATAATAATGTGAATCCTCCATAGTCACTGTAAGTATTTGATATGTAAGTTGTATTATGAGAATTAAAAGTAATATGACATGATATGGATGGTTTGGTGGTGTAATCACATTGAGGAGTTAGCTTCTCAAAAGAAATGAATATCTCCAACTCACTCAATGTCACTTAACATAAGGTATACTGTGTGAATGTAAGAGGCCTCATAAGGCAGATATGTGATATATGGTGCAAATTTAAAAGACAATAATGCATTGCATGTTCCATTTCTGAGGTAGTGGAGTGGATCATAACCATTACAGGTTGAAATTCAACCTTATGCAATTTTAGAGTTGCGCATAGACATTTCAATTTAATTGAATTTTGAGACCTCAGGCTGGATAAAACTTCTACATATATATATCTATGACCTTGTCTCAAACCTGACAGTATACTATTGACCTGTGAGTCAATACTAATTGAGGTCAATTCGTCATATTCTATATAAGTATCAGTCCTGTGAACATTGAAATAAAGATTAACTGAAAATCATAATTATGTACAATCCAAGATTATAGGAGCGATAAATCATGACATGAGACATGTTATCCCAATACGGCTGCGTACTTGTGGAGAGATTCTATCAAGATTATTAAGTTTGAGGCTTGGGTGTTAAATGGATTAACTTGAAAAGATTCCGTAAAAACTTATGATCAAATAATATTTGTGAATTTGATATTAACACCCCCACTACTGGATGTGCTCTTCCTAGATTAAGTTTTCTTCCGGTAAAATTCTTGTGGAATATTAGTCTGTCATTGTGCTTTATCTATCCATTACTAGCACGCAGCTAGTAGGTATGTCAAACAGATTTTGACATTATAAAAATGGTTTCTAAATTGATAATATTGAATATTCTCCAAAAACCTTTAAAACCTAATATTGCTTGATTAATTAATTTTGAAATTGAGTGATTTTGCACTAGTCGTTTATTGATTTGTTCTTGTTTTTATTATTTTATTTGCTAAATCTAAACATATCTAAAACCATAAGTAAGTGATTCATTTGGTGTTCAAAATTAAGCAAAGCATTGCTCTCTATTGATTCATTTATCAAATTTTTTATGAACTCCATTTTGTGAAAAGTTTTGAGATGTAAAGTTTTTTTTGTTGTTCACTCTATTAACGATTTTTAAAAAAAGTTGTTTCAAACACATCATTTGTGTGAGGATAGGTAAGGAAAAAAAAGGATTAAGTTAAGTTAAAAAAAAGATATAAATTTAAAACAAAAAAAGAAAAAGAGAAAATGTTGTTCTTTAAGTCCCACATCGAAGAAAGAAGTTTTATATTATTTTAGTTTTAAATCCCACATCTGAAAATTAGTAAACTTCTTCTCCCTATGATTGGTTATATATATACCCTAAGGTAAAACAATTTAATTGCTTTTCCCCTCTAAGCTCCTTTGTAAAGAGTAAGAGATTATGGTAAATGTTGAGAGCAGGATCTTATGTCGATTCAGAATTCGGGTTATATTGACTTAAGCAAGGTGAGTGAATATTTTTTCATAATAGTATTTTTTTAATATGTTTTATTTTATATTTTTTGTTAGGCTATTTTAGGTAGCAAATTTAGGATTTGGTATTTAGAGTTATTTAAGATTTAGAAATTAAATTAGGTAATTTATTTGTTTATGATTGATACAAAGATTTTTGATATTTCTATCGTTATAGAACGATATACGGAACCTCCATTTCACTAAAGCAAATTGTTAGATGAAGACCCAATTAGATATTGCTAGTAATATATGTGATTTCTATCTGTTATACGTATATTTAAAATTTTATTTTAAAAATTTTGAAACAGATTTTTTATTATTGAATTTTGAATATAGTAAAGCCTTAAGGACTTTTGGGATAAGCAAACCATTGGAAAACTCATATCTAATTTGTAAACATAGTTATGATAAACCGTTGATAGAGTTGAAAATTTTTGCTATCAGGAAAAATATTAATTTTTGAATTGTCATGTGTTTAGACTAATATCATAATGGTTTTGAACCATTAAATTAAAAATTGTGATTATAGAAAATATTGATATTTCAGATTTGTCATATGCATGGACTTCATATTGACAATGATTTGTACCATTGATGAAAATTGATATGGACATCTGTTATGTTAACAAAGAAAAAAATTGAAAGTATGATAAGCTTGAGTTTTCAAATATTAGAAATCATTTTCTTGAATTAAGTTTATTTTTTATAAATTTGATATTATTTCTATTCATAAGAAAATTTATGTTTCATATGTATTACAATTATTTTTAAAAATAATTTCTTTGGGACAAATCCTTGTCAAACGTTGTATCTAATAATAGTGAATGTTAACCTGTGCACCTTATATAATCAAATTGGATCCTAACTAGCTGGGGAATACTAGTTCGGTGGGTCACATGGGTTAAATATCTTTTTTGAGTATGACGCTCATCAGTTCAAGTTGTAAGCTTGTCAGATTTAGTTGAAGTTATGTGCTTGTTAGTTTAGTTACTTTACCCACAAGCTGTGTGCTCAGTCTGTTCATTTCAAGCTTTGGGCTTGTCAGTTTGGTTAGCTTACCCCGCGAGCTGTGTACTTGGTTTGTTGTAGTTCTGCTTGGTGAATTCTATCATATCGTTTATATTTTAATTGATTACTCCAGATTTTGATATATTAAAAATATTGGTCTATTGACTTACTATTTTGTAAAATCTTTTTGATAGAAATTATTATGATCATAAGTTTGAATTGTTTTATTTCAAAAAATATTTTTTTTAAGTTATCTTGATGTTTATTAATTCTTAGTATAATTTTCCTTATACATACATATTCAGTATTTATTTTTAAATATTTGTTTTATAGAAAACCTCTTGCCTTCGCTTGTCCCGTTTCTAGTGCAGTAGGTGTTAACTGCTCACTGAGTTATAAACTTATCCAAATTACATATTTTTCAGATACAGGTAATGAGATTAGTTTTGGTTTAAGTCATCTAATTTTACTGAGAGAGTTCTCAATTATTTGGTGAATTATCACATTGTTCATGTGGGCAAGTTTTGTTTATAATTTTGAATTTGAAAGCCTTATGAGCAAACTCTTAGATGTGCTCCATTATTTCTACAAGTAGGATCCATGTTAACATCATATGTGTTAGTCACCAATTGAATTATTTTATGGTATTTTATTTTGTAATAAATTGTTGGTAATTGAAATTCACCTATTGAATATTATAAGTTTGAATTTATACCAGAATAAAGTATTTATGAGACCCTATGGTAGTTATTATCAATTGTCTGGTCTGAGTTACAGCTTTGAGGCTTGTGTGAATTAGGTGAGCATACAATAAACTCATGTCATACGCTAGTTATGAATCCCTAGTTCGGGTCGTAACAATTTGTAAGAGGATAAGGTAACTCTCTTGTGAGTTGACTATCGTAATTAGAGGTGTTTACGATTTGGTTTTGTTCGGTTTTGAAAGAAAAAATCATCCAAATCAAACCCATCGATTTTCTTATATTGAGAATCAATTGGTTATATTCTAATTAGAGAACTAAACCATCGTCAATCTGTTTGGTTCAGTTTGGTCAAATTGGTTTTTGTTCAACTACTTTTTTTCTTAAAAAAATTATAGACAAATAGACTTTTTTCTTTCCATGACTCAATTAACAAAAAAATTAGCCTAAAAATGTTAATAAAAGCGTAATCAAATAGAATCAAACAACAAATTGACCTAAATATTTTTTAAAAATAATAATAAATTAAAATATAATCATCTATAAGTATGTAATTATAAAAATATATATGTATAATTACATAAGTTTGATTTGGTTTTACAAATAAGAACCGAAAACTGAACCAAACTAATCGATTTATATAAAAATAGAACCAAACAAAATTGATTAATTTTGGTTTTGTTCGGTTTTGCTCGATTTTTGGTTTTTCCGTTTAAATTAGTTTGGTTCAGTTATGAACACCCTTAATCATAATAGTTAGGGATAGAACTACCTTACAAGGTCTCTGAGGATTTTCTTAATATTTTAGCTTTACAAAGTATTGGTTTTTTGAAATAAAATTCTTAATTTGAGCCCCCAAATATGTAAAGTTTTTATTTGGCTCCCTAGCCAATTTTGGCTAGCTCCGTCCAAGTAATAGTCAGGTATTCCATAGGTTAAATTAAGTGAGACTCAAACACTAAGGGTAAGATAATCCAAGATTATAGGAAGCATTTCAAATTGTAAGATATTTTAATCACCTGTTTGATTCTTGAAGATAGTAAAAAAATCATAAGTTGGATATCTTGAGATTGACTAATGCTACATTATCATAAACAATCCTCCTAATAATTAACTTGATAATAAATAAAGAAAATACTAAATGATAAAGCATAAGTATATTTAATATATATCTTGGGAACCTAAAATACATTTAATAATTTCTTTCTTTAATAATTAGAAATATTATTAGGCTAATTGTTTAGAAAGACATACAATTATTCCTTGAGATTATATGTATGTCTTGAGGTTGAGGATGAACCTGGATAAATCTCAGTTTGATTCTTACACTTTTTTAATATTATAATTGTTACTTTATTGTTTTCTTATTGTTATTTAATCCTATATGAAGTTGCTAGAAATGCTTCATTAAATATATTAAATTGTATTATGCATTAATTGTGAATTTGAAATTATCCAAGCATACATGTTTTTTTTTTTAGTAGCCTTTATTAGTTTGCAGACACTTATTTGCTACTTGCATTGAGTGGTTGTACTAAAATGTATTTATATTAACTTTGATTTAAAAATTTGTCATCACCAAATTCAACCCTTCTCAGGTGATGGTTGTCATGTCAAACATGTGAAGGATTTGAAAAATGTTATTGACATTATTTTCTTAAGTTTGTGCTCCCAATATGTTTTAAGATGCCTCATGTGAACACATTTTATAGCTTTGGATGCCCCGAGACTTATTTGAAGATGTTTGTTTGAGCCATGCAATCCTTGGGTTTGAATGAAGAACTAATGGCCCAATCTTTTCAATGGATGTGAGCGGACCAAAGTTAAAATTTAATGAAAAAGGAAGAAAATAGGGCAAAGTAGGGTAGGCCAATTACCAATTACTAATGACGAAGAGACTTCTTTTTTTTTTTTTTTGGGATTTGGACTAAAAAACTTCTTATATAAGCACTAAGGCCTAAAGCAAATTTCCAAGATAGGATTCAGCTGTAAAGATTGATATTCTGAATTAATCTCCTACATGCTTCTGTGAATTTCACAAATTACTTTTAACTTTGTGTTATTTGTGTTTTTTTATTGCATGAGTTTTTATTCATTGTTCCTTTACACATTAAAATTTTTCAATGAAATTACAAACAAAACAAAAGGCAAGCTAGTCATGTTTCAAAGCAATTATCTTTTGCAATGTAGGAAAAATTAATGACCATCACTCAAAAAAACCTTGGATCAGTCATATAAATTAGAGTTTCTTTGTGTTAAATTTGAAACTCTTTCAGCTTCCATCTGTAGATCCCTAGTAGCTACACCAGAAGTTTTCTTTCCAGCAAAACCTTTAATTTTAATATTTAAACCAATCATTACAAACAATATGAATGTCTGAAACAAATATAAATCACTCAAATTAGTTGAAGCCTCCATTGCACTTGGTAATTTATTTTCTCAGACTTCAAACAAAATACAATATGCTTAATAGACCAAATTGATTGGCAATTTGCACCAGAATTGCAACATCAAACATATATAAACGATAAATCAGTACATCTAAGGAGCTTCCTTAGTGATAATAGTGAAATACAGAATAAAAAAAATTTAACTCTTACAGTTTGGGTAGCAATAGCAATCTGGTGCTATTTAAACAATAAAATTAGCATTTAAACATTTAAACAATAAAATTATCTACAACCCTTACCAAAAAAAACAAAAAAGAAAAGAAAAGAAAAACATTTAAACAATAAAACTAGCATTTGATCTCATCTACAATAAAATTCCTCCTCACAGAATTTGAAATATAAGTTTGATATTTAAAACGCAGAATTTCAGAGAGTAAAAAAGACTACCCTTGTTCACAAATAAAAATACATCTTAGCAAGGCGTAAATTCTGACTTGACCATGAAAGAAACACATCCAAACAAATCCCTTTACCCAGCTTGACAATGCTTATCGAAGTCCAAACAAGAACGTACAAGATGATTGAAAAATTCTACTGCAAAGCTCATAATGAGACATGAAACATTATAGGACAAAAATGATAATTAAAATAGTTTTTCATACTCCTTGATTTGTCTCCACAAGCATGTATAAATTTCTTGAAACAGTCAAGTTATGCATGCATATAAACATGGCTCACAAGAACATAGCTAAACAAGTGTATGTGAAGACCAAGTCAAACGACCCCAATAGACTTGCATAGCTAAAGAAACTTTCAAATCTTTCTTCGACTCCCAAGTCCTGATTACTCTGTTAATGAACCCACACAAAAACTATTGATGGAAACAGTTAGCAAAAGGCTGAGAAGGGAATCTAGTTTTCCGTATCATCAAAGGCTTGATTCAATAACACAAACCAGAAGCATGGAAATTGCAGAACAAAAGATTAATATTGCGTATATCGCTATTTACACAAGACAAGAGACATGTTTTCATTTTTTATACCTCAATGGTACTCACAAAAATTGCTGCTAAAAATAAAAGAAAAAAAATTAACTCAAGAATCAATCCACATTATGCGAGACTTCGACTCATAATCTAACGTAGAAGTCTTGACAATAAAATTAAAGAGGCATGCAATTTTCAGAACTGAATTCTCAAGGTTTTAAACAAAAGTCGCAAAATCTTATAGATAGTATATTATTTTCACAAACTTGAAAAGAATCGATTCCGCAAAGCAATAGAATCTAATCAAAAACGAAAAAGAGAGATGAGAAAATTAATTCGCTGAGAGTGAAGCTACTCACCGACGATAACAAAGACAATTGAGACCTTTACTGATGCACAATCAACGATTAGAAAGGCAACGATCAAGCATTCCAACTTGAGAAAGAGAAAGAGATCATAAATGGAGAGGCATTGACAAAACGTTCTCTCTCTTTCTTGAAAAACACAACACATGATAGCTACCAGCAGAGGCTAACTTGAACAAGGCAAAACATCCATGAAAAGAAAGTCAAAGCACAAAGAGGAATGAATTGTTAGCAACGTTGGAGAATTTAACCATTGAATTTGAGCTTGACCTCTTGGTAGCTTGCCAATGGCAAAGAAACCCTAAGAAGAGAAACTCAGAAAGAGAGATAGAGAGCAAAGAATAAAGAACTAAGGTATAGAATTAGAGTCAGATACACACGACAATTTTTCTACAGGAAAAACAATAGAGATGGCGAGGAAGAGATAAAAAAAAAAAATGAGTGGAAAACATTGCTCTCTAATTGCAATTAGGGACTGCTATGTGACAATTAGAGGCAGTCCAAATATAATAGATTTACGATACTTTTCTTTAATAAACTTTTAGTGTATGTTTGGGGGTAAAAATGAGGGTCAATTTTTTTGGAGGAGACTTGTATCCCGTACCAAATGTACCATTAAAGATATATCTTTTCATAATTGTATGGTGTAGTAATTAAAGAGTGGAAAAATATATTATTCCTTGATTTTATGAGCAAATGGCTTTCATTTTTCCTTTCTTTCCTTTTTTACTTATCCACTTGACCAAAGCATAAATAGGAGAATATTAATTAATTGTGGTTAATTTCCTTTCACCACACATGATAAAACATTGATTGTGATGAAAATGATTGTAATAATTTTAAACAAAAAAACACTTTTTTGGTCCCTCATTAATGTTTTCGTTCTTAATTTAGTCTTTCATAGATCTGTTTTTATAATCTAGTTCTTCATTGATCAAAATTCATCTCAATTCAGTCCCTATGTGAATCAACAATTAATGAAAAAGATGAAATGCTTACATGTCAGCATTACAATCCTACAGGAAAACACAATATGCATTTTACCACCAAAAACTCCACATACAAAAAAAAAAAAAAAAAAAAACACCCTGTGGGTCACTCACACACAAATCCCTTTCTCTCTCTCTCAGTCACTACCATCAACCACCGTAGATGTGGTAAAGAAACCAAAACAGGCTCTAGCTTGTGGTGGGTTGTAACAAGTTGCGATAGATGCAATAAGAATACTCTAAAATAGCAAACAAATGGGCAATTACCATATCCATATTTGCTTGGTTTATCTCAAATTTGAGGTTTTCCGTTTTTGAGAATTGTTTTTGACTGGTTGAGCACTTGAATAAAGAACATTCAAGATGTATAGTTTGGCTTTGAGTAATATTTAGTAGAAAGCTTTCTCCTTGACCTCTTTCATTTTTCTTATGCTTTTCTTTTTCTCACACAAATATAGGTAATGGCAAATGGGACACATGTTGAATAAATATCCCAACGAACAAAGTTATCCAACAATCTCAACCAATGAAATCACTAGTCCTTGTGGCATTTTAAGTGAGACAATGCAAGCATCAAGTAAAAGAATTGAGAAGACATTTACAAAATTTTTGGTTGGGTCACAAGAGACTTTGAGAAGGAATGAGACTAGCATAAGCTCAATAGTTTGGAGCAAGACCAAAGCTACCATGAAGAGTATTTGAAATCGGAAGAATCGTTGATGTTGCCTTTTTTTTTTTCTTTTGCTCCAATGAATTTATGAGTTTAGTGTTGGCGTTTTGGTGTTGCAAGAATCTTATTTTTATCAGTTACATACAAGTATATCTAAGTTCCAAGATTAAGCCATTTGTTCAAATTAGTCAATTCAAAATCATCTTAGTTGTATCTTTCTCCCTAAAAATTTATCCTCTAGTCGTTATGAGAGTATGAAGTGAGATTTTTTCTTCGACAAAAATAACCTATTATGCAGAAAAATATACTAATGGCACAATTACTTAGATGAATCTTTTCCATAAATACCATATCTCTTTATAGCATATCAAAGGAATGTACCATCAACTTTTGTGATACTTTAGACTCATACTTTGGTTCAATGTTGTTGTGGTATCTAAAATACTAATTATGGATTTTCTATATCTATGTGATCCTTTTTATTAATGAGAAAAGTATTCAGCTTTCTGTGAATAACTAAGGAATTCCTCCCTTTTAGTGATATTTTGAGAAGAAACACAAAACTAAAACATTTTCCAACAAATGGTAGAATCATCTTAGTTAATTTATTTATGCATCTTGTATGCATTTATTTTAAATCTCTTATTCCCTTGAACAAGCTTGTTCTGTTACAATGCTACTAGATAAGTATAATTTGAAACTTCTTTTTTGGTACTATAGTGGTATGGAGGTTTTGAACCTATAAACTCTTGCAACTTACTCAAACCTCTCATTAATTTGAAACTTTCTGAGATAAAAGTGAAAATTACTAGTCTTTATATTGAGTGACAACTTATCTTTGTTGTTATGTTATCACTTTGAGCACTTTTTAGTGCTTTAGGCTTTATCAGTGTGAGCACTTTTTAGGGCTTTAGGCTTTCAAAATACATATAGATATATTGTACAAAATATAATATTACATTAAAATACTTGTATATAGTAGTTTTCATGAATTAAAACTATATTGCATTGACAGATTCCAATACACTTAAGTAACCCCTAATATATATACTCAACAAAGCTATCCTTATCTAATAAATGCACTTAGCTTTACTATTCTTCCATGTGTGCATTGAGATCTTCAAAAAAAATTTGTTCCTTAATGAGCCAATAATAGAGAGTATAGAAAGAAGATAAGCCAAAGTTTTCCTTGAACTTGTGTAAGATTGAATTGTGACATTATTATTTTTTAGAATGGTAGTAATGCTGTAGACAGAACTTCTACTTGACCTATGAAGCCCTCATTTTCTAGCCTCTCAATCAACATATGTAGGAGGCTAAGTTTTGAAAATCATTTTGCAGCAAATGGACACTATTGTGCATCTAAGCTACATGGCCAAAGTCTTTTCCATGGACCCTACTAAGTGTATGCTTAGATTATCTTATTTTGTGTCAAAAATAGCATATAATCAAAATTTTACTAAGAGAACTTTCGGAAAAAAATAATTTCTTTTCTTAAAAATTAAGCTTTACCAAACATGCACTAAAATAGTCAACTTTGCATCAAGCTGCAATAACAATTACACATCAATCTGTAACAAGATGCCACCTGCAAGGAAAAGAACTTTGAAGATTTAATAACAACATAATGTAGTTTTGTATTACACAATTGTTGAACGAAATTTAAGAACAAAATAAAAAATTTACAAGAAACTTATAAAAGAGGGATAGCAAAAAGCAAGTATGGTGAGGACACGGTAGTGCAATGATATATTCTCAATATTACAAACTAGTGAAAGCAAGGTTCTATGATATTGTAGTCCCGATCTTGCAAATAGGTGAGGGCGATCAGCGGAAGACACATATATTTTGCTTGGTGAACTGAAAAACAAGATTTTGCAAAATAACGAGTTAAGATGCTAACTAATTGGACCATATTGGTAATCACCTACACCCAAGAGCCTCCTGATGCCCAAACCTTGGGAAAGATGGGTCAATCATTGATCCATCGATAGTCTGACCAACCCAAGCCCATAAGCTCACATGATGCTACCTTACAGGGAGCAAATTGGTTATAAGAAAGGACAAATGTCATCTTCTGATTGGCTAAATTTATAACAGAAAAAGAGAGAAGTAATCATGAACTAAAGAGGGGGAACCGCGTCACCCCTGTCCCAAAGTCACCATATAAAAAGGAGGTACGCCATTCACTTAACCTAGGATATTCATATGTTCACACACTCATTGTATCATCGGAGTACCTTGCAGGTACCCTCCACTACTGTTGAGCGGACCATTTTGAAACTTTGGATTAGAACCTTGGATCAAAGATTGAAGTCTTGAAGCTGAAGCAAGAACAATGATCTTGCTATTGTGACTTGCAGGCAACTCAATAATTGACAGTTGTGGCTTAGAGTGAAAAAGGAATCTCATGTGTTATTGAGTGACTCACACAAAGGTTTTTTTTTTTGTTGTTGCTCACAAAATGTTGATTGTGATGCCATGTAAGATTCTAACGATGACATGTAAACATTTTGTCTTTTTAGTTAACGTTTGGTTGACGGAGAGACTAAATTGAAATAAATTTTAAATTAAGAATAAAAACGTTAGTATAAGATCAAAATTAGATTTTTGTTGATAAATTTATTTTGCGAACAAGCTTGGAAAGTTCATTCTAAGTTCAATCAAATAACCAAGAGATCCAGTCTGAAGCTAACAAGAAGTTGTAGCTAATATTATGTTTAAAAGTTGAAAACCAATGCATTCGACGGAGTTTGGTGTCTTGATTACCGTCATTTTCTAGCATTTATTTTCAAGTCATCCCAATTGGTGTACCACAATACACAAAGCCCTAGCCCATTCACTATAACAATAAGGTCTCATCGAGAATATTAGTGTATTATTATATTTAGTTAAGGTTTTTGGCGAGTAAAACCTAAACACTTTTGACAGATTACTGCAGTACCATCTTTTCTTTTCAAGGTACCAATACCTGAATGATTTATCAAATATTTATTAATTATTTATTTTACTTTTTAAACTTCAAATATTTATTAAAAGAATTAACTCATAAATATTAAAATAAAATTTATTTTAAATTCTTAAAAGATATATTTTATCAATTTGATCCATTCAAGATTTATTTTATCAATTTAATCTCTCAAACTTTAAATTCACAATTGATAAAATTAAAAAGAACAAAAAAATACAATTTATTAATGACTTGAAACTTAAAAGATTAAATTAATAAAATTAATATTTAAAAGACTAAATTAATAAATAATATATTTTTTCAAAAATTAAAAATAAATTTTACTCCAAATGTTAAACAAATCATCTAATATATTGGCATCCTCAAAAACAAAAAAAAAAACGAATACAGAAAGTGCCATAACAACACACTATTTCATTCCTGAAACTTCACATCTGTAGCTCAGCACAATAAAAGATAGGACCTTGGCAAAACATGACCTAATCGAATGCTTGGCACAGCAACTGATTTAAAAAGACAATTACACCTGTGGCTCATAGCGATCAAAGGCTGAAAAACTACTCGGGAAAAAAAATGATAGGGGTATAAGAAATATCCTTCATATTAGGATACTCCAAAAGTTAGTCTAATAGACTCATCATAGATGGTGTAAATTAGATAAAATCATTACAAGCAAAATACATCTGTCGCATCCAAAAATGAGTGAAGTGCCACAACAGAACTTTTAAAATGCTCTATAAAAGTAAGAAAAGAAAAATATATAATTCCAGAACATGGCCAATGATTTCATTCTTCCCGCAAATGGGACAAGCCCAGAAAATATATATCAGGGAACTACAGTCTTCTATGTACACAAACATTTCTCATCACCTAAATATCCTGGCAGAAATAAAGAATTGAGATGACCTTATCCTCAAACGCATAAACTGGGGTGGGAGCAGTCACCCTCCAAAATTGCATGAAAGCATGAATTGTCAAGTGATAACCAGTCAGCCATCTGTTAATATTTGTAACCTGAAGAACCAGGCGGAGCTGGTGGCACTCGATTAGGCGTACGACGTCTGCTGGAGTTTGAACCAGAGCTCATGTCACCATTTTCTGCAGGATCACCATAATGTCGACTGTGACCATTGGATCCAGATCTAGATGAACCACTACGGCTAACAGGGCCATTGGCAGCTGCATCAAAGGCAGATCTCCAGTCATCACCCAGAACGCTGCTTCTTGGACTACTCTCTACAAAACCAAAAAAGTATTCTAAAAATTTAGACAGAGTGAACAAGAAAAGACAAGAAAATAGAAAGAGATACTAAAAGGAATCTATTATCAACAGGGAAAACAATTTCAAGAACAGTTTCCAAAAATATAATTGAGATAAAAATCAGTTACATTGCTAGGCCAATAAAGATATAGCACGATATAATAGGTGGAGGAAGAGTTTGGTTTCCTTTTCTTTTAACATAACAAGATTTATTATTTTACATTACTCAGCCTTTAAATGTTCAACCAAAGAATTGTAAGAATACGATAAAACCTCATCTTAATTCTTGGTAACATTCAGTCATCAGGTATGGCAATTTTGGGAACTTCCAAATAGAAAAATAGATGCCCTAATACATTAAATGAATGCTTATGATTAACCCACCCAAAAAACATGTAAATAAGTAAGCAAGCAGGTGTGCCTAATACATTAAATGAATCCTTATGATTAA
Source organism: Castanospermum australe (assembly GCA_019955255.1). Lineage (NCBI taxonomy): Eukaryota > Viridiplantae > Streptophyta > Magnoliopsida > Fabales > Fabaceae > Castanospermum > Castanospermum australe. The sequence continues at coordinate 200,958 of NSJW01000762.1, forward strand.
CCCACCCAAAAAACATGTAAATAAGTAAGCAAGCAGCTTTTTCACACACCTGCTGCACTACCATTTGACCAGCTAGAGGCAGCGGTTGCTCGGTTGTCATGAACACTCAGTTGACGTGTCAATTTTGAGAGAAGTGAGGATTGTTTCTGGTAGCGCTCTCTCCTACCCTTCACGTTTTGATCTTCTTGAAGCAGCTGCTCAATCTTAGCTGTGCTTTGAGCACTGATCATGGAAGAAATAAAAATGGTCACAATAGGATAAATTGAAGCAACAAATAAGTTTAAATAATTCTCAGATAGATTATACAAGATTGTAACATCCAAATTTACTAGCATATAACCAAGATATACACAATAGATGAAATGAATATAGAATCATGTGTCAAGTGCAGATTGTATTCAAGGTTTTCCTTATTAATATATAAAGTAAAAATTATTCAACAGCAGAACACCCCAAAGAATAAATACACATTACACACACACAAATAAATAAATAATTTTCAGGAACTAAACAGAGGTAATAATTATTGATATTCAAAGTGAACAGCCAAACATCTTACTCTAAAAACCCTTCATATTCTCTCTACATTCCTTCAAAATTTTCAACAAACTTTGTGAAAAAGAATAAAAACAATGAAGTAAGAAATCCCTCACAAATGCAAAAATTCATCATACAAAGAAAGGCCAATTATCTAATTAGCCCAAAAGATGCAGAAAACAGGAATGGAGCTGTGACATAAACAAGGAAAAAGTCTAATGTCGAGAGAACAAAAAACAAATGCGAAAATCAATAAAATTTTCTGAACCTGACAGAGCTATATAATTGATTTAGCATGTCTTCCTTAGCTTTTTCAACTTGGCAAAGCACAACTGCCTGATTAAACAATAAACCAGAATATGCATCAAACATTTAAACATTGTCAAAACTAGGAATTATAAAAATGGCAAATGTTGAAAAAAGAAGCTTACTTTTGGTACATTAGCAGCTAAACTGTTTAAAACAGCTTCAACATAACCACGAACTTCTTGAGACATCCATCGGAGTTCTTCCTCAGGATCAGCAGGTCTTCGAGCCATTGTTTCCTGATATAGGACAAGAAAATAAAATATCAACCCATCAAGACATCGACAAACAAGCTTTAGCCCGTTAGGTGGGGTCAGCTACATGGATCAAATGATGTCATTAACTTCTATCAAAAACCAAATTTTCAATAAATCCATGCATTTAAAATTAATGCCAAGGAGATATAATAGGACATCTATTATGCAGTAAAGTTTTTTGTGAATGACTGACTGGCGCAGATGGAACATGTCGATCACAGCAATGGGATTTTGGGTGGCACAGAACAAGGACACTGGAGACCCTGATGATGGAAAATCTACAGAGGATTCTACAAGAGACAATATGTTTGCTGATTGCCCAGATGAGCTAAGCACAACTGATGGTATGCAAACTGATAGCAAAAACAGCAGAATTAGGCGAAACTGAAGAGAAGTCAGGAAAATCAGGCTCTGCAAAAGCAGTCATTTGTTGAATTGGGCAATGGGAAGAGACAGAGTGAAATTGAGAGACAGAGAGGAGAGGGTAACTTTTTATTTTTATTTAATCAAGTTCACAGGTTGACTTGGTTTCCGATCATATTGGGATCATGAAACCCACATCCTAAACCGATTAAATCAGATACCCAAACTTTTTTGCTTTGGGTTAGTTGGGTTCGCAGGTCCATGTGACCCAATGAACACCCCTACAAAGGCTTAAAAAAAAAAAGTTGACATATTGAATAAAATATCAGAATTTGTAAATAATTTAGAGTAACCAAGGTGATGACACTTATATCTTTAGAGGACTAAAAAAGGTTTTTTTTTGTTTGTACCAAAAATTCTCTTTTTAGTCCTCTAAAGATACAAGTGTCATCAATTTGGTCCTCCAAAGAATTTTGACATCAATGTAATCCCTTAATCATGGAAAGTGACATCATTTTAGTCCTCCAAAAAATTTGACATCAATTTGGTCCCTCAACTATCCAAAAATGTCATAAATTTAGTGAGTAAAGTAGCATATTAGTCATTGAAAATGTTTCTCATTCACAATTTAGTCCCTGATTTAAATAAATATGCAATTTCGTCCTTCAATTATTCAAATTAATTTCAAGGTTGTCCTTTCATTATCACTTTTAAGGACTGAAATAAAACAAATTTGAACATTTTAAGGACTAAATCATGCATTTAATAAAAAACTATTCTATTTTACCTGTTTTTTTATTATAGAAAAAAGATTCTAATATAAAATAATAACTAATAACAATAATAAAATAAATAAAAAATAATAAAAAGAAATAAAAAAAAATGATTTAGTAGTTTCCCCCCTGTTGTGTGAAATTCACATCGAAAAACGAAAGGGACTAAATTGCGAATGAAATATATTTTCAAGGACCGACCAAATTATCATTTTACTCTACATATTTAGTCCTTCAATCATACAAAATTAACATCCATTTAGTCCTTGAACGATGATTTTGATGTCACTTTCCATAATTGAGGGAAAAAATTGATGTCAAAATTCTTTGAAGGACTAAAAAGGGGATTAACTCTAAAATTTAAATGCTACTATTTTTTGCTCTAAATGATTTTACTAAAATTTTGGTTTTTGATAGAGTTCAATGACGTAAATTTATCCATGTAGATGACTCCACTTAGTGGGAGAAGGTTTGGTTGTTGTATTTAAATAGAAATAATGGCTTTCAAGACAACTAATTTGGAAAAAGAGCTAATTCGTAAAATGAATTTACAGTTTCAAAATCATATGATTAAAATTTCTTTGTTAATTAAGGACAATTTGTCATTAAAATTAAGTTGTAAAACATCAAAGACCATTAAATTTTTAGTTTGTGAAAGCTCAGTAACAACATTAAATGCTCCTTAACATCTACCAATAGAGCACATGTTAACAAATGTCATTAATTTATAATCGATAAGCCTAATGACTGCACCAGAAAAAGAAGCCGCACGCTTGGACAATAGCTATAAGCCAGCAACTTACCAAGGAACCGTCAGAGTGACTTTGCCTCATGGTCGGGCCACCCTCTGATGAAACCCGTATTTGTCCTCCTCTTGCTTGTATAACTTTACTTATCTTCTTAATCCATTCAACCTTATCAGCTGCGCTCTCAGCCTTCAAAACAACAGCACTATGTGCTGCAAGAGAGAAAAAGATTGTAATTAAGATGTTCTCAGATATTTACAAGAAACAGAAGTAGGAACAGGCACCATATATAGGTATATTAACAGTAGAATTACCTTTCAGAACAGTTTTATACGGAACTCTGCTACTAATTTTAAATACAAGATTGGCTTTCCCAGAATCAGGTCCATTGGATTTCTTGTCCTTTGAGCTCTTGGATGGAGGATCCTCTTCATCTGAAACCTCTTCAATGTTACATTCCTGCATAGCAATTTAAATTGTATAGTTACTTACAGTTAGTTATTTATGCATTGCTCTCTACTTCTCACTTGCTACATCAGTACCAACTGCAAGACTGTGGAACCTTGGTAAATTATAGGTGGGTATTCAATTAGCATTCGTAGTAAATTTTTTGAGCTTTAAAGCTGGGTTTAACACCAGAGTAAAAAGAGAGAACGAGAACAAACTTACATTGTAGAACATTTAAATCCAAGTCCAACACCAAACTGATTTGATATTTAGATAAAATAAGCAATTTCCATAAATTGAATGGATAATGTTTATGTTTTACAGTAGCAGAAAGAAAGTTAACTTTTCTATTTTTTTGTCTTTTCAAACAGATTTGGAGATGACTCCATAGCCAGGTTTATCCATTTAATATGGTGATCTCTCATAGATTAAAGCAGATCCTTAAATTTGGTCAGGAGAAAATGATCTTCAAAGTTCAACAGCCAGTGCAAAAGGTTTAAAAAGCAGGTTAATATAATAACATGTACAACTCCCTCCCCCCTCCCTGCGAAGGTTAGGAACTGTCCCCTTCCAACAGTTATGGTAGGTGATGACATTCAATGAAAGATTGGATTTTGATGCTATATCTAAAGTTGCTTCGATGGGGACAACACAATTTGTGCCCCATAATTGTATCCATACTATACAGTATAGTGTACTGCAATTGTAAACGTGAATGCACAAAAGCAATGATAGTCCTCCATACCTCTAATGTAATAAACACCATGAAAATTCCTTTCCTCTTGCTTTTTGGTGTACCCAAGCTGTGAAGTGAAAAGTGAAAGTCAACAGTAAACATAGCAAACCGAATTAAAAGTCGCCAATTTTATCTTTAAAGCCAGAATAAATAAAGATGCAACACAGAGATGCAGAAATATGATACACCGTCAAAAACTCCAGGTGTTATCATAATCCATAGTGCATATATCAATGAAGTGTTTTTAAGCAACATCATTTATAAAGATTCAATTGTTCTGCCAAAAAGATTAAAGCATTGCATGCCTATTGACTATAGAAAATTGAGTTGGAACACAACTGGGCACAGTACTTTGTCTGCTTCTGAAGGCCATCTCTCACTTGCATATTTGTGCATCTGGGAAAAATTTGTACTATAGTATGCAGCAAAGGCAGTCTCGGAAAACATTTGAAACATTCCAAAACGGGGAAAAAAAAAAGATTAATTTCAAGAAGGTGCAGGAAATATTTTACTAATTTTACTCTGGTAATCTGGTTCAAGTAGCCAAGATTCAAAAGACCAGTGTGTTGAGAAGAAGACACTGAAATCAGATTTATGAAAAATTATAAAAAAATCCTAGGCAACACAAACATATATTTGATAGAATTGGACCAACAGTTACAAACCTTTCCTGTCTTCTCATTTAGCACAAACCATCGCCTGCTCCAGCCATTAGCTTTTGAACTTTTCTTTGACAAAAATCCTTCAAGGAATAAAGAAGACTAAAATTTAGTATAATAATGATTAAAAAGTTGTCCTTTTTCTTCTGAATATATATTTTGGTAAATTCCAGCTTCCAAAGTGATGCATAAATGCAATGCAAATGAAATATTGCTCCCATGCAATTCTAGGTTAGATAGCCAAGAAATTCATTTAGCCAATCTTTTAAAATTAAGATCCTTCAAGGTCATTGACAGAACATAATTCTAACTACAACTTAAGATGTTCTACAGATTCATAAGAGTTTCTTCTAGAAGATGCTAACAATCTTTAAGAGTAAGTTCATGTCATTTAAATTGGTTTACTCAATAACTCCAAATTATACACGAGACAGTAAAAGCTTGGGAATCTTTAAACATATCATATTCAAGCAAACACATTGAATCACATATATATAGACCCATACTAAACTCAGTAGTAGAATAATCCCCAGCACGGTTCTGCTTTCCTTTCTTACTGCCTATCCTAAAATCTACATTCATAAGACTGTCACAGTTCAAAAGAAAGAACAAATTAAGCTCCCATTCTATTTATTTACTTCATCTAATCACCCACTTTGACATAGCAACCGACTTCACAAGGTTCATAACTTAACTTTAGCCAATGACATTCACAACTACGGTCAGGTCTCCTAAACTTCCTGGGATTAAGTTCATCAAGTTAAAGATTGTCATAAAATGGTACTATCACGTACAAAAGAACAATCTATAGTTCCTAAGCCATAGTCAAATAAATTTCCCAAGGTTTTTCTATCTGTCTAAGAATCAATATATAAGTAGCTTAGCACTCGAATTATTAATATGCAGGACAAAAAGAAAGAAAAGGATGCACATACTGCAGTAGCTAGAGAGAAAATGAACTATTGGAATATGAAATCTCGCTCAAAAGCATTAAGCAAACTAAAGTTCAGCTTCAGCAAAATCAGAATTCAGAAGCATTTAACTATATACCAGTCAATATTCTTCTTTTGAATATTCCTTAATCTTCTGGTCAAGTCATTTTTTTACAATGCATAAATACAAGGTGAGAGTTTTACAATTTTAAGGTTTGTTTCATGAAAAAAGAAATTGTACAAAAAGCCACAATAGTGATTTAAACCAATCAAATGCATGATTGAGAAAGTTTGTTTCTTATTGAAAGTTTTAAACTTCTACATGTCACATCATTATACGTTGTTGCACAAGATGTTCGCTGGACACCAGACATCCGACATGCCAATGAAAATACAACTACACTTCTAGAACATAATTCTTTACCCGAAAAGAAAATAAGGAACAAGAAAGAACACAAAAGGTCTATTGAGGCCCAAACTTAAAAGAGTTATACCTAAAAAAAGATATTTAATTAAGGAATTTCCAGTAGACTACCAATCAAACCACGAAGCATTTCAGATTCCCAGATAATATATAATCCTTTTCCTGATATTTCCAGGAAAAATATCATTCTGTCAAACTTGAGAAAGATTGTCCACACAAGACAGTTTGAAAGATAACTAAAGTGGAAATTGACATTGCAAGAACGAAGAAACTTCTACGAGCAAATTTTTGTAGTATAGAGCATGGGAGAGACCTGCTGTTATTTCTCCTTCAGGACCTGCTGTCTTTAAACCAGAGCCTTCTTGCCCTTCTTTCTCCGCCTGACCTGATTTGTCCTTTTCCTTCTCCTTCTCCTTCTTCTCCTCCTTCGTTGATTTCATGCTTCCACCAGTTTGAGGACTAGTGGCCTAAAATAAGTTGATAAGCAGTTTAAAATCAACAAGCCACCTATCAGTTATTATTTTCTAAAGACTAAATCTTTGTCTAGGGTAAGAGATCACCTACCCGGTTAAGTATAGATTGCTCAGCATCTTGCCCTTTTTTTGAGGGTCGGCCTTTCAGCTCCTCCTCTCGACGCTGCCTTTCCATCCTAAAGTAAATAATAGAGAATTACTAGATGAAATAATAATGTCGCAAATATAAATTTGGGGAACAACTTGAAATTTATTGTATAAGAAAGGACTAAAAACAATTTGATGGTTAACTATGCAAATTATTCGAAACACAACTATCAAATGATAAAACGCAGCAAGCTCTTTTTAGTTGTCCACTTATAAACAAGGTGTATTTTAGGAAAAAGCCTTGGGGAAGCAAGGAATCAGAACCCCAAAAAAGTATGACAAGTGTGGGATCTGAGAAGTACCAGCCTACATGGCATGGGACACGAGAGGGAGAGGTGGGAAAATAATTAGAGGCAGAGAAGGATATAGAGGAAGAGGAGGGGAATGAGGGAGGTAGGAAATTACTGAGTGAGTAAATTGGAAGGGAGACCAGGCCTCTTGAAAGCCTAGGTTATCTTGTAGTTTCTTTCTGTTTGGTATTCATCATCATTTCTGTAATTCTGACCCACAGATAACGATATCAGTAGCAAGAAAGGAGAAATATGCATCATACTTTCCATTTCTTCCTGTGCTATGGTATAATTTTTATCAACTGGTTGATCGAGGGAGCTATGAATGGTGCACACTCGCATGGAGGCCAGACTAGAAGCAATTGAAAGAGGATTTGAATGATGGAGGGCGGAAATGCAAGAGTAAAGGGAGCTGCAGGAAGCACGTTACTGATGCATTTTACCCATGAAGATAATTGCAGACCAGCACAGAGACCACTGGAGACTCGGGTAGAGGACAAATGAATTGTAGGGGAAACCACTGGAGGTCATTGGACCATTCTAGCAAAGGAGCAATGGCATGCAATGGCAAAGATTAGAAGTTTCAATGTTCTCTGACGATGACGCCTATACTTGGGTGAACAGACTAGATTCGTTGAAACGATATTTCCAAGTAAATGCCATGGGTGAGGATGAGAGGTTACAAGCTGTGACAATAGCCAAGGAAGGATGGGTGTTGAATTGGTTCTGATGGTGGAAGTCCACCCTCCGAATACAACACAAGGGCATTCTGAGCAGCCATCATCTACCATTTCCAACCGGCGATGGCTCAAAACCCTTACAAGCTACTACTAGGTTTGCAACAAACGGGTTTGGTAGGGGAGTAAAGTGATGAGTTTGAGATGTACTCTAGTCCTCTGCAACATACATACAAGGAGATATGCAAGAGGATATTTTTGAATGGGTTAGGGGAGAAAGTTCATGCAGAGCTGAAGCTCCACAAAGTGGAGACTCAATCAAATCTGATGGACCAGGCCCAACTCATTGAAGAAACAAATTGGGAACTGGTAAAAGGAGGATTAGGTGGCGAGCAGAGGGGGGGGGGCTCAACCAAGGGTCACCAAATCAAGGAGGACCACTACTCTGTAGCAAACTCTATTTCATCAAGGCCTAGGGTCAACAACCAGGCCACAAACAGATGGTCAGACTCAGGTGATTAATAGGTGTTTGGAGACATATCTAAGGTGCTTAACCGGGACAAAACCTAAACAATGACCTAAATGGTTGAGCTGGGCAGAGTTTTGGAATAATACCAAAAATAGCAATGCCACTAAACTAACCCCCTTCAAGGCTAACTATGATAGAGACCCCTCCTATCTTGTTAAAGGAATCAGCAGGGTCATCCACTGTGAAGGAGGCTAATAGACTTGTAACTGAGAAGAACCAGATATTAAAAGAGCTGAAGGGAAACTTGGCACAGGCTCAGAACCGCACGAAAAGCCAGGCAAACAAACTCAGGAGGGAGGTGACTTATCAATCACGAGACCTTGTCTACCTAAAGATCCAACCCTACAGGCTCAGGTCTCTGGCTTAAAGGCTGAATGAAAAACTCATCACAAAGTTCTATGGACCATATGAAATCTTGGATGAAGTGGGTCAAGTTGCCTATAAACTCAAGTTACCAGCTGACACTCGTATACATCCAGCTTTTCATGTGTCCCTTGAAAAACTCTTCAATAGATGCTCGAGCTGCCATTTGACATAAAAATGTTACTTAATTTTGTTTATTTAATTTAGGTGAGGTGTTTTTATAAATCATTCAACTTTTTTAAATTTTTTGCTGAAATGGCGATTTAGGGGCCTGCCACCGTTGTTCACTATATGCCACTGACAACACTGATATCTATTTAAATATTCACGAGTCAATGTGCTATAAAGAATTGACCACAAATGGTCAAAGTTACTACAATAACATGGAACAGAAAAGTAAAACTTTTAAAGATGTTACAGGTAGCTCATCAATACAAAAATTAAAATTACCACTCAAACAAGGATTTGTATCCCCTATTCCCCCCATCCCTAAGTTCTCTCTATTTGTCTCTATCATGCAGTGGTCCCCACACAGCATGATAGAGACAAATAGAGAGAATTAGATGAACAAATCACAGCATCATAGAGACAGATAGAGAGAACTTGAGGAACAGATCCTCCCCCAAATAGGAAAGGATGTAGATCCACTGAAACAATATTTCTGAATTACCTCCTTTGTACCAAACGAATGAAGTGTTGGGGTGGCACAAAAGCACGCTCCATATCAACTAGTGCAACCACCATTTTCTTAGATTCATTCTTAAACCCTTCCAGTGCAGCAGTTGCAATAGCCACAACCTTGAAATTTTTTTTAAAACCAGGTTATGTAAGAAAAGGAAGAAAAAGTACCCTCCCCCACCCAATGACACCCTCAGGAGAAAAAAAAGGGAACAATTTGAGTTTAAATAAAAAAAAAGACTCCAATAGTCCAATTACAACATAGAAATATAAATATTAAGTAGAAACTGAAGAACAATGGATTTCCATACCTCTCTCTTGAAAGGCGGGTATCTTCCTAAACCAGGTGTAGCATTGGCAGTAGCGGAAACAATATCTATCAAGACACGGTGTACCTAGATCATAAGGCCAAGAGAATCTCCATTGGTAACAAGAAAAAAAGAAGGAACTAACTACGAAATTGGACAAATTGACAACATTAATCGAAAGGTATACTTCACAATCAAGTTCACTTGAATTAGACCAGTATAAATTTACATACAAGAAACTAGTTGACACTTTACACGTGCTTAGAAGTAACCCAAAATATATTGAAGGCATCCTATCTAAAAACACCAAAATTTAGGGTTCCACAACAAATACCATGTTTCCAATAGATCCAAACTTCAATCCTAAATGATGAAGATGAACCAAGTCAAAAGATGAATAATAGACACTACAAGATAGAAGAAAGAAGCTATGATCGTTTACATACTTTTCAGTCAAGAAAGCTAAAAGTAATTCAAATTCAAACTACATACAAAACAAAAATACCTCATCAACACAAAGACGTGATGGCTCTTTTGCAAGCTCCAATACACCTTTGATTAAGGATCTCAATCCCTTTTCAGGGGATATAAGATAGGGCTGATAACCATCAGCTTCTAACACAATCTGGTAGTTGATGAAAAGGATCAGTGGAATTAATAAAACAAAAAAAAAATTTAAAACAATGCAAAAAGAAAATATCAGCAAGTCATCAGGACAATACTTACCCTCTTTACATTGTTGATGTCAAAATGTCTATCTATAGGTAATTGCTTTATTCTATTAGGAAAATTCCCCTCAAAACTGGCAACAATTTTCCAACCAGCTCCCTACCAGATAAATTTATTGTAATTAAAAGAAAGGTCTCCAGCAATAAAAATAAAAACCAATTAATGTCATGAACAAAAAAGTTGATAAACAGGTTGTCACTAAATGCCACTGAAATGTCAAAATAAGTCTCTCTATATAATGATGGCAATAAGGAATATTGCATTACATTCAACTATAATTTTGAAGCTGAGCACCAGAATGATAATTATGAATATCTTGAATTCAAATTAATCAAATGTACGTCCTTTCTCATTTCCACAAACTATCAGAGCTTCATCTTCTTAAAATTAAATTGGGCCCCACACATAATGTTTTCCAATGAACAGCAACCCAAAATGCTATGATATAAAAAATCTGAAGAGATAAATTATTTGGTACTAGAGAAATTATCATTCCCAATAACAAATAACATTGGAAAGAATTCAACTAAAACATAAGATTGAAGCAACATACCTCACCAGTGGTAAGGTGCTGGAGGAACTTATCCTCAAATTCACGGCAAAGTTCTAAGGCTATAGCTCGTGTGCCCTCCGCAGTGGTGACCATTTGCTCACCAAGCCTCACCAATTCGTCCTGAACTATGTGGGACTTCCCTTGTAACCTAAATGGTGCAACAGTAAAGATTAAAGGAATCTGATGATCTTTAATGAAATTGGCAAATGCTAAAACTCATTACATAGAGCAATTGTGTGGCCAATGCTTTTGCAGATAACCAGAACTTCTCTTGAACAGTTACTAATGTGGTGTATGCTAGTGGATCTAACTATTTCGTTGCTTTAACCCCATCTACTTAACTCGCTTCCATATGGAGTTCTCACACATAAGAATGATATATAAAATAAAAAAAAAAAAAAAAAAAATCCATCATGAAGGGATAGAGGCCATTGAAACTATAACAAAAATTGTACCTTGACTAAGAGGCTATTGAAACTATAACAAAACAAACATAATTTGGACTTCTTTATACAGTAACCAGATCTTTAACAGGAAACAGGTGTACCAATCACAAGTCATATAACCTTGAACAGCTATCCACATTGTAAACAAAACGTGAAAAGTTAAAAACAAGACAGAATTTAAATAAACACCAAGGTACAATATAGATACACGGTTAGAAGTTCATAGACTTCAACATTGATTTGTTTTCCAGTTCTTAGGATTCCACTACCAACAGGAACCGAGTGAAAATGATACTTAAAATTACTGAGAAAATGTCATATCTACACTGAAATTACCCAGAAAGAAGGTTAGGAAGCCGAAGCTTCATACGATTCCGAATCTGCTGTGCTAGGACATCCACCAAAGCCATCCTTCCAAGCTTACTTTGAGGTACTCCTGTCAATATAGATTTTAGGCTTTCACTCTCGGCTCTCCATGCAGTTTCCAGAGTTTCCAGAGAACTTTCAGAACCAGCAGATCCGGACTGTGCTGCAGCTATTGAAACTGATTGGCCAATTAAAGCAACCCAAGGGATATCAGATACTCTTGCCGGACCCTGATTCAAGAGGAGTGCTTGAACTGCAGCCAGAGACTTTTGGTCCATTGCAGCTTGGTCTATTTTACTAATGACACCAATAGTTCTGGTACCTATGGCAAAAAAAAATAATTGTTCCTATTTAGTCAATTAACAAAATGACAAGAATCAAGGTATTAAGGAATCACACAAAACCTTAAGAGCAAAATTACATGAGTATTATGAAACAAGACAAGTACAAATAATCTACCTTCTCCATCATATTCCTTTGCAACTCTTAGGGCTCGACACGAAGCAATTTCAGGTGCTTGAGCTGCAGGTACTATAACTAGCAAAATGGCATCGTTATGTTCTGCATATTCACTAACCTAAGCAAGGAACACAGTAAATGACATAAGAATAACAACATTGTTCAGTTATAAGTGATAACATACAAAAAGGAAAAATTCAAAGCAGAAATTAGAATCAAAGAAAAGTTGGGAAAAGGCAGGCCACCAATTACCATTGATTCATCCATGATGCGCTGATCCAACCCAGGTAAATCAACTAACTTAAGCGGTGGTGCTGGGAGGATAAAAATGTTAGAAAGAATGTTAGGAAGTGTAACTAACTAGGAAAAACGGGAACAGCACAAATGACTGGAGCTGTCTAATAAACAAACTGATTCAGCACGTATATAGAAAAGATTATTTCAGGGTTCAAATATGAGCCAGCCAACTTTCAGTAATTATCTGATATCAGAATATACTAATTGCATGCACAACCAAGGAGCTCGAAGGTTTTGCAAGAGTTACTTTACTTTGAAGAATAAATATTTTTGAAATTTGAATTTCCAGTCTTGTTGTGTGGCTATGTTACTTTTCAAAGCTGTTAAGCAGCTAACAAAACTAACTGGATACTTCTAACTTACTGCATAAATTGAAGATGGTAACAATGCTCAATCATTACACATCAACAAACCTGTACTTGTGCGTAGCTTCAAATAGATTTCATCTCGACTCTTGCCTGAGGAACCCCTACTCACTCTATCCTGCAATGAATGTCGTAGCGCACCTGCAGCAATGAAATAAAGCATATCAATATGTTCATAAGAAAAAGAAAAAGTGTAAATTGTATATAGAACAAGACAAAAATGAGGAAAATAAATACATCAATCATGATAATATCTATGCAAATAGAACACATCAGCCAGTCAATGAAGTATTCTGGTTTGGTCTGTATGGTTAAAAATATATTCTCTCGTTTACAAATACCATTGCAAGACACCTGCTACATGCATACTGCATGTAAAACTTTTATCAAGTAAACATCCAAACATTATACTGTCATTTTCAAATCAAAGAGGGGATCAGTTACAGTGTTACATGATGACAAACATAAGCTGTACAGAAACAGAGTTCAAGAACGTCAATCATATAACAGAAGTGAATAGCAACTAACTTGCAGAAACTTGCTGGGACTTATTGTCAATCTGCAAGACAATTGATTTGCTGCTTAAAGAACTATCTCGCTGTAGATCAATGCTTATAGGAGCCCGAGTAGCGCCACTCTCACCAGTAGGCTGTAGATGAAGGAGACTTTAACAATAAGAATAGAGTTTGTAAAGGTAGTATCATAAAGCAGAAGTTAACTGAATAGAAGTAACCCTGTAAAATCCAACTTACCAAAACAGGATGTCCAATCACACTGTTCAATACAGCAGATTTACCAGCACCCTATAAAATTGTGCACAAATACAAATAGAACAAAGATATATCAATATTTGAAGACAGCTAAGAGCAGTTATCATATTACGAACATGTAGGTATCAGAAGAAAAAAAAAATTGAGTTTAACTTAAACTCAGAGCTAGTTTGCTAAATGTTTCTTAGAGATCATAAACATAAATAAGGTCTAGGTTTCCCAAATGTGGTTATTAACATCTGCTGAGGAGATCAAACCAACAACTTATAGAGAAGCACAAAATTTCATAGAGAAACACATAAGAATGTTTCAAGCTCTCATTCTATTTTTATGAATATCAAAAATGAAATTCCATGACAGAAGACTTCTTTCTAAGTCCGAATTCATTGCTTCACCTCAAACTAGAAATCCAGACGTGAGCAACTAATTCAAAAGTCAGCACCTAAGAATTAAGCTCAGAGGTTCCCCTTAATAAAAGGAAATTAAATCACCTACTTAAATCCTCAAAACGCCTGCATTTTAATCAGATTTGAGGAAACAATTTGACAAAATTTTTGAAAATACGAATCCATGCCTAACAGTAAACTAGCATAACCAGCGCCTTTCTTCCGGTAAAAGCATTCAACTTTAACGTTTAATCATTTTATGAACAGCAGAAAAGGAGTTCAGTTTTGAAACCAGGCAACTCAATAAATTCATCTAAATCTAACATAAATTACTAAAGATCCACAAAAAAAAAACCTGATTGAAAACCCAATTACCAGGAAACAACAGAGCAAAGCAGACCCAAAACCCAGTTATGACAAAATGAAGGGGCATAAACCCAGCAAAGCAAGCAAGATAAGCGAAGGACTTACAACATCGCCAAGTGCGACAACATTGAGGAAAGTGGAGGGCCTTCTGGAAGAAGAGGTGGAGCTGCTGGAGTCGTCAACGTCTTCGTCGGCAAGCAGCGCCGCAGCTTGGCGCATGGAATCAGCGAGCTGTGACAACTCCTCGATGGCCTCCATGAATCGCAAAGATCAAGGATCCAAAACACAGCAATATACGCTTGATCTTAAAGCCTTAATCGAATCCAACAGAGGGATCGATCCAAAATCGAACCCTAACAAGAGCTGCTTCACTGCGATCTATGGGTAACAATCAGATCTCTTTGTCTCTCTCTCTCTGGAGATTGAATTTGAACTCAACCACCGTCAGAGAGAAAGACAACAGTTGATGACTATTTCTTCGAAGCTGAAAAGTTCAAAGAGAAAACTCAAATCAAAACCCCTCCCTCTCTCTTCACTTTCTCTCTCTTCAGCGGTTTTGAAATGGCTCCTCATTTGTCTTGTTTCATTTATTTTGAATCTTGTTTTTTTTTTCATTTTATTTTTTCCTGAATTGCGTTTTTAAGTTTTAACTTCAGAGTTCAGACTTTTTTTTTCTCCAAATTTTAAAAGAAAAAATTAAATTCATACTTGAGGTCGAGGAAAAATCACATAAGGTTCGTTTTGTACGTCACTAATAGGATCTTTGTAAGTGTAATTATTATTTTAAGATGTAAATTTAGTTATAAAAGAGACATTTATATTTCTTTATTAATTCTCAATTTGTCACTTTACGGAGGGTCTTTATGTTAATTTATACCATAATTATAGCTACAATAACTTCTTTAAATTATATTATAATTGATGCAAAAGATAGAATTCTATAAAATATGGATAAGAATGAGAATTGATAAACTATAATGAAAATTTTATTTCAATTCCATAGTTTGGAATAATAAAATATAATATGAAATAAAAAGTGATTTCATAATTTAGTGTACGAATACAATATAAAATGGCATCCAAATTTATATAAATAACATAATTTTTCTCAATAAAAATAAAAAGGATTAACTTTTTCTTTTGTATATATATATATATATATGAATTGCATTTTTTTAAAAACAATATTCAAGATTATTTTTTTTCTTATACGATGTAAAAACTTTATTTGTAGTTAGATTGAGTTATTAGACTAGGCTTAATTAAATGATACAAGAGTAAAACTTGTTATTTTGTCAATTAAATAAGGATATAATAAGTAAGAATTATAAAATTCTATCACAAAAATATGAAATCTCAATCCCATATTTATTTGGAGGAATGAGATTCTACAAATTTGTGGAATAGGATTCGGAATTGGAATGTTATTCCACATTTTTTTCATTAACAACACAGGAATGCTCTAGTTCCATAATTAAATTTGAAATGGCATTTCATTCCTTCACACCAATCATAATAAAATCTTATGCCCTTCTCCATGTCTTCAATTTAGTTATTTCAATTAAATATTATTAACTAAGTAAAAATTTGTCGCCAATTAAAAAACAAGGGACATGATTCAAGAGAGATGTGCAAATTATGTTATCCCATTTCCATTGCGTCAAAATGGTACAAGATATGAAAATGGCATATTACATATGGAACTTTTCTTCTTATGGGAAAAGATATGAGAATGGATTAACTAGAAATATCATTTTGTAATACATCCACTAAGAAGGTGGGTAGTCCACATAACCAAACACACCCTCAAGAAAATGCTAAGGACAATTACGTTAGCCTTTCTCGAAGAGAAGGCAGAACTACACACAATAAAATGGGACATCAAGGCCTTACTGTCATCATATATTGATCCAAATCCAAATAAGTCTTATGCTCCCTTCTTAAGGTCCTTTGCTACTTTCTTGTAATCACTCTCTTTGATGATTGAAGACCAGTCCTGACATGCAACAAAATTTAAAGCTTCGAAAGCAGCACAGTCTTCCAATTTAGTTGGATTAGTGACAAGCCAAATGTAACACCCTACCTTATGTGTAAGGTGTCACTAGGTTGCTTAGTTCATTTCTAGGGTTGATTTCTAAATCTAAAACTAAGTTTGATAACTATATCATTAACCATTCTCTTTACATAGTATATTTTATACACTAGGTTATCCCAATTCCATTAATTCCCAAACTTAGTTCCTTCCTAGGTAAAAACATCTTAGGTTCTCGACCTATGTATCGCCTAAGTATTGAGATTTCACAGCCTGAATGCCCAAGAATAGAAACTACCTTTGCTCTCGGAATAGAAACTACCTTTGCTCTCGGCCTAGCACTGGCCACTGGGCACCTAAGTGCCCAGTCTCAGCCAACTCACTGTCGAGGCACAATAGTGGGTGCCTGGGCCCCTAGTTGGCCAAGAAGTCCAACTTTCTCTCTTGTTCCACCTAATTGAGGGCTTCTTAACTCACTTCTTGGGGGCTTTCTTGCAAGTATTAGGCACTTGATTATCTTCATTTTAGTGGGATTAAAACACTCATTTACTTTTTAGTTTGGTGATTCTTAAAACTAATGTATTAAAACTTCTTATTCAAACATATAGCACACCAACTAATTTATTTATAATCAAGAGTTAGGGTTACACTATGGGTCCCTTAGCCAACTATTTTATATTCAAAATGAAGGGGAACTAGGTTAAGTTATTTTACATATCCCCTTTCAAAAGTGACCTTTACTTAGTTTAATTAAGGAACCCTAAACTCTCCCTCTCCAAGATCCTGATTGTCATTTTGTACAATCCGGATGCTGTGAGTTGCCTTCACCGCTCCTACGAGGGGTATGTTAACCCAAAAGTACTAAATCTCTATGATAATCTGGAGGAAAGGCATCGTAGCTTAATATGAAAATATTAGCAATAGAGTGAGATAAAAATCTCAGTAGAGAGTAACAACATTTGACTTTAGAACTATAATGCTTTTCAGCTGTATAATCATATAGAAAATTGCTTCTCTTTAATATAAACTCTTATTTGACATGATTTCTTGGTCCTTTATGCCTTACTATCCATTATTTTTATAAACATTATAACATGATTCTTAAACTTAGGAATAGTTCTCTTTCTGCTTGCAAGGGTGTCCCTTCGCCATTGCCACCGAAGTGACCTTACTACAAAGTGGCCTTAATCATGCGAGATCACATCCTTGAGGATCTTTTCTAAACTTTGGTGAGATCATCCCCCATAAAGATCACTTCTCAAAACTCATTGATAATAGGCATAGTCATGTTAAAAGTTTATCTTCCATGGTTTATAGTTTATCATTCGAAATGGAAATATCATAACAAATAAATATATGAAATGAACTATCATTAAAGAATAAAACATTTCATCAAAATAGAGAACACATATTAAACAAGAGTTGGGAAGAGAAGTGTTATCACTCCTAACATAGTTTTGGATGAAGTGGGTTTGCTTGTTCTCTTCTTAATGGCTCACGAATTAGAGTTCTAAACCAACAAAGTTTTGGCTAAGTCTCAAGAGTGTGTGTGCATGGGGTGTAGTATTTATAGAGTGCAAGTGAGTGTGTGAGGGTGCATAGTCATGTGAGTGGGTGAGGGTGAGTGTATGTGTGAAGTGGTTGCCATGCATGCATGTGACTCCTTAGGGTTTTTTTATCTCAAGTACTCTTGAATTGACAACTTGGTTTATTCATGCAACCTTGTACATGGCCATGTGGTTTATCATTCATTCTAGGTTCACCTTTTGAGTCATGTGCTCAATAGCATACTAGGCTAGGTTGGCATCTTATCTAGTAATAATTACTTAATTTCATTTTTAACTTGTTCTAGTTTCCTTCTAAGATTCTTTATTCCACCTATTTTCTTAGTTAGTTATTTTTTTCTATTTTCTCATGCACTTGGCCGTGCATGATGTTTCCTTCTTAGGTTTTCTATCTTTTCTTTACAACTATTCATGCTCGCTAGCTTTTCTTTTCTTCCAAGTATCTTGACTTGATAGTCAAAATTATCTATTTTAATAATGCATTGCTGTGGAATGTAGAAGATGTTTAGGGATGTGTTGTTTTTTGACTTAGCAAGATAATTTTTTTGATAGTTACTTATCTTTTGATGGGGTTAAGACACTTGGCATTATAACTTTTCAAGCTAATGATTACATAGAATTACTTGAGTAATTAAATTATTCTTTTATTCATGGTTGGCCGTGGAGTTTGTGGAACTTTTGTTCCTTGTATTGACTCTATTCTTTTCTTACTGCTTAAGGTCACGTGATCTAATAATTAACTTAGTTAACACTAAGCCACTTGGTCGTGCATAATATAGTCTTCTAGGTTCTCTTCTCTTTTCATTTTCCAAGTAGTCATAATTGTTACTTTTTGACTAACTCATGCACAATCACTTAGCTTTATAACTTTTTCAAAGAATGCAAAACCGTAAGTGTCTCATCAAGTGTGTTCTTATTCAATTGATTCTTCTTCTTTAATTTTATAATTATAAGTTATTCTTTCATGCATTTATTCATACTATGTCTTAGAAGACTATAGAATTTGGCCATGTGCTTTTAGACTTGCCTGTAGTAACTTACTTGTTTTCTAGCTATTTAAATATTTCCAAGTGGTCCCTATCTTATATTTTATGATATCTTAATAACTAGGTATGCCTAGTTTAATTACTTTTTGACTAAATTCTCTTAGTTGACTTAGAGTTAACTTAATTATTATTGGGTTTCTAACTAGATTCTTTGTCTTCTAGTTAAATTAGTCTTCTTTTCTTCTAAAATATTTTTCTTATCTTTTGACTTGGGTAGCTTAGAAGACTAATTTTGTCTCCCACAAGCCCTTTTCCACATTATTTTTATCAAGGAAGACCCTTTGGTCTTAACTTATCTTTTAAGTATTCAGCTACTTAAGAATCTTATTTAGGTAACTTTCTAAGAAGCTTTCCATTTCTCCTTTGTGTCTCACGTGTTCCCTTTTCTTATTATTAATTAAAAAAATTCTTGCTTTAGTCATGCATGACTGTATACTATATGTGTGGATAACCCTTTTCTTTTTCTATTCGTGTCACATGCTCAAGTAAGTTTCTTTTCAAAAAATTTCCTAGAAACTTTACGTTCCCTTTTTTCTTATAGGCCACGTGAGTCTCCTTCTTTTATTCAAAAGATTCTTGTTTCATTAATGCCATGGGGCATATTCTTTACTTATTCTATTTGGCTTCTCCTTTTGACTTAGAAGATGGTATTTCTTCCTCCTTCTCTTTTGGTTTGTACGTGTGACATTCTTAAGAGAGCAATATTTTTGTCTTTTGCTCATTAATTGCTTAACTTAGTAATAAAGTAGTCCATTTTGCTTGAGAAATCTTCTTCTTAGCTTTTCCTAGAAGCTTCTCATGTCCTTTTCTTCCTTGTAGACCATGTGAGCTTCTTTCTTTATTCTAAAAGATTCTCTTATCATTTATGTCATAAGTTTTATCCTTAGCATATTCCTTATTTGGAAATTACCTAACTTCTTCTCTCCTTTTCCTCATTCTCACGTGACCATGCTTGTTTAGAAGACAAGTTGTTTGTCTTTTTTCTTTACTTATATCATTTGGGTCATGCACTTGGGCTTTTGGGTTTTGGGTTCTAAGTTACATGTGAACTAGGGTGTTTTAGTGGGTTAGAGTCTCTTTGTTCAACTTACTTTATAGGACTTGGACTCTTTCTAATAATATAATCACACACATAATCAAGGCATAAAATATATTTTATAATTTTAGGGGATGTTACACCAAACGAGGAGAGACTCACACACAATAACAATATGATCCTTGGTAATTATATCTAAGCTCCCCTTGTTTTGGTCTCTGAACATTGTTACATCCACATTGATCTTTATCAATCATATGAGATAGGGTTTCCAAAATGGGCCAAGGGCTTGAATTAGCTTGGGGCTCGATTTCCTTGCATTCATTTTAGTACTTGCTTCACTAATTTCTGTAAAATGACTTAACCCCAGTGACTTTGGTAGGTTTTGACTCCCCTTTGTGAATTAATAAATTACAATCATGCTAGAGGAACTAACAAATGATAAGGAACTAATGAAATTGTTTTTCCTTTGGCTAAGAGAGTAGATGAACAAGCCACTCCATACAACTTCCTCTCAACATTGGCTTGAATTTGTCAATCATCCCTCAAAAATACCAAAGCTTCTGCGCATGAGTGTAGTCCCATAGAGCATGATAAATGTTTTCCTTCTCATCATCACAGTAGGGACATTCGGTACTGTAGGGAACTTTCTTGCAAGTCATATTTAGCTTGGTAGGGAGAATGTCCAAGATCACTCTCCATCCAAAAATTTTGACCTTCTCTAGGACGTTGATCTTCCAAAAATCTTGTCAGATAAACTAGTGTCCACCTTCCAAATTATAGGCCGTTCCCAAGACCAATTCCTTCCTCCATGACATCTCTGATCTGTACACACTGTTGACTGAGAACTCTCCCCTCAGTGTAAATAGTACGTCCTTTATCTCCCTGATGCTAATTGGGATGCCAGCAATTACCTTGACATCCTGTGGCAAAAAGATATCATTCAATAGCTCAAAGTTCTAGCACCTATTTTGCCAATCACTCAAAAAAGCTACACAAATGTCAGACAGGTTTGGGTCTCTTGGTGTAATAGGTTTGAAGTTCCAAGGCTTTGGGATTCATAGGTGTGACCAAATATTGATAAAGGAACCATTCCCAACTCTTCACCTTATGCCTTTACAAGAAGCTTCTTACCCTCCAGTATACTTTTCCAAGTAAATAAAGAGTTTGATCCTAACTCCACTTGTAAATTGAATTGGCATCCCATTTTTGGAGGAGCTGATTTGGAAGTTTTTCACACAAGTTTTTTGATGACTTTCGTTTGAGATTCACTTGGTTGCATTTGCATTGGTTGAGATTTTTTGTAAGTTTAAGTAGGTCTTTGTTCTACATTAATTCATGTTCAACTATTGTAGATGTATCTTGAAATAAAGGATTTATTGCATTGTTTAGTCACTCTCTACCATATTGAGTTGGTGCATTCACTATGATCAAGTTTCCTTTCCACCATCACCCTAGTAGCAATTCCATTGATAACCACATTTGTGCTCATTGTGTTAATATTATTTCAAATGGTGAACAGTTTTACCGAAAATGGTTTTGGCATCCTTGTTGAATTTAGTTGAGTGATTATCAAATGTTCATGATTATGACTAGTCATTGCCTCAAATATGTAATTCCCGTGATTCTTTCAAAAAAATTTTGAGAACATTTTAATACTCAATGTAGAGTTTATTGCCTACAAGACTTTTGATCTGGATTGCATTTCATTTCATGTGCCAGCTCCATAATGTTTATGATATTATCTTGCAAAAGATTGTAAAAGGTGTAAAATTTGCTAACTTTGTTAGGAAAGACCAAAAATCAATACTGTGTACATAGAAAGACACAAGGTTGCATATGCCATTAGACCAAAAATTATTGTTACTGCCATATTATTGTTGGGCATTGGTACCATGTTAGTCGATCTTCCCAAATTTCAATTGATAATAATGCTATTGGTTCATGCAAGAGTGTGATGATCAATAAGAAAATGTTAATATCCCCAAGTTCATTCCTTAAGCAAAAGTGGCCTTTCTTATCCATCCTACACTTCCACCAGCTCCTCATGTGCAAATGTTTGTAGTTTTACTGCTTGAATTTAGAAAGATGCAACCTTTTCTGCATTCACTAGAGTCGACCCTTGTGGTGACCCTTGAAATTTTCTTGAAGAATCTAATTGTATCAGTGTTACCTTTGGATGTACCCCTGTAAGAACTGTTGAGCTCATAAGCTTTCAGTTGAGAGATGTAACAAACTAGTTTATATCTTGTTAACAGAGAAGGCAAATATCTTATCCACCCATAGCCTGACCAAAGTTCAACACAACATTCCTTGCTTGTTTCCATCCTCATAGTGTCAAAGATGCTAGAGCTAAGGAGTTTAAAGCTCTAAAATAGACTAATGATATATCAGTGTCTAAGTATGATATCTATTTACTAGATGATCTAGATTTTCTTCATATCTTGTGTCCATGGAGCAAATTGCCAAGAGATTAGTGCATGGGTTGAGATACTATCTTTTCATATTCACATCAATAAGCCCCTTACTTATGTTCATGTTGTCAAAGACGCACTATGATATTAATCTAGAGTTACCGAAATTCAAACTGATAATTAAGTGCTAGTTTAGATGTACTTTTTTGATAAAAATAGATTTTTTTTTAAAAAAAGTACTTTTGTTATATTTTAATATCTTTGGATAAGCTTTTAAAAAAGGAAAAAGCTGAAACACTAAAAAAAGTTAAAATAGTGCTTTTTTTAAGCTAGACTTTTGCACTTTTAAAAAAAACCTTTTTTAGAACATGCAAAAGTTGTTTAAAAATATTTTTAGACAAAAATTATGATTGACTAATTTTGATTATAACAATCCCTGTACTTTATATCTTAAACCCTATCAATACCCTTTTCTCATTCTTTACTACTTTACCTACACATAAACCTTCCAACCAAGGACATTTGTATTGTAAACCAAGGCAACATCAGGTTTGTGTTCTTTTTCATATCAGACATGGTTATTTCTGTTCATTTTGAGATCACATCTTTGTCTATTATGTTGAATACAATATACATTTTTTTATCATCAGTTGATTTTTCTGACTAATACATTGAATAGAATACATCTTCGGCTGATTAAGTGTTTTATTATCATGATTTGATATTCTATTAGCCATAGTTTGTCCTCTCTTTTGCCTATTATGTTGAATGCAATACACCTTCGGTTGATTTTTTTTCATACTAATAGATTTTATTATCATAATTCATGATGCCTTTAGTTATTAGACCTAACTAGTAAGACTGTTCAATCAATTTTTATTTTAAATAAGGAAAAAAACATACAGACCCTTTAAACTTTGAGTCATTTGCAAATAAATTCCTGAACTTTAAAATCATCCTAATTAGTACCTGAACTATAGTAATTGTACAAATTAACTATTTCATTCACTTTTCATCTATTCTAACTTGAATAAAAAAAGATTTGAAGTGAATGAAAAATGGATAGAATGATTAATTTGTGTAATTGTTATAGTTTAGGTACTAATTAAGACGATTTTAAAGTTCAGGAGTCTATTTGCAAATGACTCAAAGTTTAAGAAGTTTGTATGCTCTTTTTCTTTTTAAATATTGTTTTTTAATGGATCCTTCGCTTTTTTTTGTTGATCTCTTTTGCATATTTTGAATCACCAAAATTATGAAAATGTTTGTTAGTATAACTAAAAGAGCATTTTTCCTTTATTACGTGGTTATTTGTTTTACTTTTGCTATAAGACTATTTCCATCAATCCATGATATAATACTCATGATCACATATCACAGCTGTCTTTAAGTTGAATGAATCATAGTTTCCCTTACGTTTACATTGTATTGCATTCAAGGCATTTGACTTTTACATGGTTAATATGTGTCAACTTAAGCTAATATTATTTTGATAGACAATGGAAGAAATTAGGGCTATATTTTATTCCCATGTAATGGTTGAAATTTTTTTATTTTCCATCCCAAATGAGTTGATATGATTTTTCTAAATTATAACATGGCTCTAAAATTACTTTTTAAGGAGAGGTCCTAAACAAATACATATTGGGAATGATGATGTGATGGATGATGATGAGCGTGAGAACTGTAAAGGCAAAATGGGAAGATTAAAAAACTTAAATTTTTTTATAATATGTGTGGAGGAGATATATGCTGGCAATAAGCCCCAAAAGCACTTTAACAAAGAGGGATGGAGGAATATGAAAAAAAAAATTAAAGGTTTCAAGACTCTCATACGTGCATTAAAAACTAAAAAATAGCTAGAATAGTCTAAAATCTATATTCTAATTATAGGCTAAGCTTGTGGGACAAGAGATTGACCTTGGTTGGAACCATGAGAAGAAGATCGTGATGGCTTTTAGTTCTTGATGGACAAATAAAACTAAGGTATGCCTAATCAATATAGTAAATACAGTGATCCTTTTAGAAACTAAGGACATTTTTTTTGTAGTTTTTTTGTTTTTGTTTAACATATTAATCCAAAGTTCAGTAAATTGAGAGATGAAGGTCCAAAATATCTAAATATTCTTAAAATATGTTTCAACGATGTAGTAGCTACTAGTTATGGTGCATGGACATCATTTGAGGATATAGATTCTTATGGTGAAAATAATGACGGTGAAAGTAGTGAGATTGTAAGTTCCAAAGCCACAAAAGATAATTAAAGTTTTGATGATTGATAAACAGTTTAGAGATTTGTTATACTATTGCTCTTACAATCATTCTGAGTGTGCTATATAGTTTGAAATGATTATTAATCAGAAAGATGAAAAGCATACCATTGTAACAAGGTCTAAGATAATTAATCAAGTCATTTCCTTCATTCGTACAAGTTGATTGGTAAGACAAACTCCAAATCAAGGCTGAACATTCAACGTTGGATGGTTTTGAACTATACAATCAAGTTTAGAAAGAATGAGAAGAATAAAAATGCAAGAAATTCAATCAAGTTCTCATAATCATTTTGAATATCGCTAGAAGAAGAAAATTTTTTGAATCAAAAGCTGCCAAAAGCTGTTGCACCAGTTATACAGGACAAGCCTAACGGATTTAACAACCTATGATGCTACAGTGGCATTTAATGCATCCAACAGCTAGTTTTTTGAATGTCTACATATAAGGAGCTGATCTAAGAAGAAAAGAGATTTTTGAAAAAGTAATATTTATGTTGATATACAACTGTTCTGATCACTTCTACATCATTCTGATAATTTCATTTTATTCTCTATTGTTACATTGAGTTGCATCCAACTTTTATCCATTTGTAGATAACATTTAGCTCTAAAACTTTCTTATTCATACACTCCTTGATTGATTTTAGAGCAATCCAAACACAAACTCAAACTCCTCTTATATCTTTAACCTAATAGCAGTCTTTGAGAATGTGTGGAAGAGCCTGAAGAGGCTAGGTGTGAAAAGAATACTTGTAATCTAGCTTAAAGAGATCAGGGTGAAAAAAAGATTACTTAGTGATATAAAAATATCAGCTAGTGTGCTGAGATTGGATGTAGACACGTGGATTTAGAACCAATACAAATCTTGCATATTTATTCTCTTTTACCCTTTTCGTTACCTTTCTGCAATGCTTGGTTGATTTAATTTGAAGAGATCTGTTCTAATCAGTCAAGTAAATTTTATAAGTGTGTAAAAATATCTTTCTAAGTCTTAACTTAGTAGAAATTTTCCACTTTGGTAAGATAGAGTTCTGTGACGTGTGTGCTTTAAACATTGATATTGATTCTAATCACTGTTCTAATAAAGTCTTATAAATTTATTCTGATTAATCATTCAAAATATCCAAGTATTACCTGAGAAGAAGTGTTAAAATTTTCAGAACAGAAAAAAGTTTTTAAGCACATTTCAACCCTCATTCTTGTGCCGAGGTTACCACCTTCAATTGGTATCAGAGCTCAGCCTCTAGTTGAAAGCCTAACAAGTGAAAAGGGAAAAGATCTAGTGAGTTGTGACTATACAAGGAGGAATATACATCCCAAAATAAGCTTCTATGAACAAAACCACTAGCATTTGATGGGAAAGATTATTACTAATGGAAGGATAAGGTGAGATTGTTCATTAAATCTCAACACATAGACATGTGAAGTATTATCAAAGATGAACCTTACACTCCCATGACAAGATACAGTGATGGTAGACAGGAAGAGAAACCTTGTGCTCAGTGGACAGATGAAGAAAAGAATAAGTATCTTCTAAACTCTAAAGCAAAGTTCTACCTTACCTGTGCTCTTAGCAAAAGCAAATACGATAAGGCATAGAGCTATTCTACTGCTAAACAAATATGGGATACTCTGTTTGTTGCACGTGAGGGAACAAATCAAGTGAAAGAAACAAAGATTAGTGTGCTAGTCCATCAATATGAGCTATTCTAGATGCAGAAGCATGAATCTATTGATAAGATGTTTGCCATGTTTCAAAACATCACAAATGGACTGAGATCTCAGGGTAGAATCTACTCTAATTAAGATCATGCTAGAAAAATTTTGAGGAGTTTGCCTAAGATATAGAGACCTAAGGTTACTGCTATCCAAAAAGCTAAAGACTTAAGGTCACTTAGATTGGATGAGTTATTGGGATCCTTGAAGACCCATGAGCAAGAGCTTGTTGGCAATGAAGAAAATTTTCCTAGAAAAGGAAAATTTATTGCTCTTAAAACAGTACAGAAGAATGTTTCAAGCTTAACTCAAGACTTTGAAAAACTATGAAGGTTTTGATGATGAAGACTCTGATAAAGATGAGTTATCCTTCATTTTAAGAAAAATCAGAAAGATACGGAAAAGATGAGACAAAGGGAAGAAAAGACTTCTAATTAGAAAGGATCATAAAAAAGGTGACTTTAATGGACAAGGGAAGAATTAAACCATTTATTATGAATACAAAAAAATGGACACATCAAATCAAAATGTCCTCACCTTAAGAAAGATTCAAGAAGAGAAAAGACATGATAACAATTTAGGAGGATCTATACTTTGACTTATTAGCAAGTGATGATGAGACTGAGGACACTTCTCAAATCTATCTGATGGCCAATGATAGTGAAATTGAGGATGAGGTATATGATTCTGAACCCTCAATGTCATATGATGAGTTACAAGAAGATTTTGATGAATTGTTAAGTGATTATAAAACCTTAGCTTCTAAGTATTCTATTCTCAAGATGAATTTTTGAAAGTTGTCTAAAGAATTTGAAAAACAAAAGCTTAAGAAGAATACTTTGATCCAAGTAAATGATGAAAGAAGAGAACGATCAATTGAAAGCAATCCTATATTTGAGAATAGTTAATCATTCTGATCTTTCATAATAACATTATGATTTAGTTGCAAGACTACAACAAAAGGTTGAAAGACTCCTTTATGATCTAGCCAAATTTGTCCATGGAAAGAAAAATATTGATATGCTACTAGGGAAATAGAAGTGTGCATTTGACAAAGCTGGTTTAGGTTATAATAGATTCAAGAAACAACAATATTTTAAGAACTTCTTTGTCAAAGCTTCTAATAAGCCCAAACAGTTATGTTTCTTCTGCAATAAGTACGTTCACAATGTTTTGTTTGCTTTCATAAAAAGAAAGTTAAAACTGCTATTAATAGAACTAACACCAAAAGACCCAATTCAAGTGGGTACCTAAACAACTAGTGAACTCTCCTGTAAATTTGTCTCAATACCTAAGGACATACGTATTAGTTTTCTAGACAGTAGGTGCTTGAGACACATGACAGGGGATAGATCAAAATTCATATCCTTGACTACAAAGGATTGGGGCTTTGTCACCATTGGAGACAATGTAAATGGGAAGATCATCAGAATTGGTAACATTGGTAAAAATTTCTCTCCCAATATAGGTGATGTTTACTTAGTATATGGACTCAAACGTAATCTTCTGAGCATCAATTAGTTGTGTGACAAATGGTACAAGGTCATGTTTGAACCATCAGAATGTACTATAAAGGATTCTAAAAATGACAAGATTTTTTTTCTGCTAAGAAAAAGAATAATGTATACGTTGTTGGCTTAGAGATCTAAAATCTCCAAATGTCAAGTCTTGCTTCTATGAATGATGAAAAATGACTTTGGCACAAAAAGCTTGGGCATGCTAATATGAAATTGATTTCAAAACTTGTGAAACAAGACTTGGTCAAAGGATTGCCAAAAATAAAATTTGATAAAGATGTTTTATGAAGTATGTCAAAGAGGAAAACAAACCAAAGCATCTTTTCAAGCAAAACACATTTTTTCTACGTCAAGACCACTTGAACTCCTCCATATTGACCTTTTTAGTCCTACTAGAACTGCAAGTGTTTGTGAAAAAAGATATGGATTTGTCATTGTGGATGACTTTTTTGCATTCACATGGGTACTATTCCTAACCCACAAGGACAATTCTTTTGAGGCATTCAAAGCATTATGTAAAAAGATTCATAATGAAAAGAGGTTATGTATATTTGCTATCAGAAGTGACCACAGAAGAGAATTTGAAAATTATGCTTTTCAACAATTTTGTGATAAAAATAGAATTCAACACAATTTTTCTTGTCCAAGAACTCCTCAACATAATATAGTTGTGAAAAGAAAAAATCATACTTTACAAGAAATGGCTAGAATACTTCTCGATGAGAATAACCTTCCAAAATATTTTTGGGTAGAAGCAATAAACACTTCCTATTACATTTTGAACAGAATACTGAAAAGGCCAATACTAAAGAAAACTTGTTATGAATTGTGGAAAGCAAGAAAATCCAATATTTTTTATTTTTATGCTTTTGGATGTGAATGTTTTATTATAAACAATAAAGACAATCTTAGAAAATTTGATTCTAAGGTAAATAGAGGCATCTTTCTTAGTTATTCTACTACTTCTAAGGGTTATAGAGTTTATAATACTAGAATTATGGTAGTAGAATAGTCGATGTTTGTATCCTTCAATGAAATTAACCCAAGTACATAGCATAGAAGAGCTACTAAACTTGAAGATGAGTTTGATAGCTTAGACCTAAATGATAGCAATAAAGGCATCAGAAAAGCTACCAATCATAATACTGATCAAAAAGATCAACAATCCTCTGATGACCTTTTTGAATAATGGCCCAACCTACTAAGAGAATGGAGACAAGCCTCATCTCATCCAAGGGAGTTAATCACAGGAGAACCATCTGAAGGAGTTAGAACATGCTTAACATTCAAAAATCAGAACGGCATTGCCCTACTATCCCAAATTGAGCTAAAGACAGTAGATGAATCACTTGAAGATGATGCTTGGATACAACCTATGCAAGAAGAATTGATTTAATTTGAAAGAAGCAAAGTGTGGACATTGGTTCTTGCTCCTAAAGATTGTTCTGTAATCGGAACAAGATGGGTGTTCAGAAACAAGTTAGATGAATCACAAAAAGTGGTAAGAATCAAGGCAAGGTTAGTTGCTCAAGGCTATGATCAGCAAGAAGGTATAGATTGTGATGAAACTTATGCACTTATTGTAAGATTAGAGGCAATTAGAATACTCCTTACTTATGCTGCTCATAAAGGATTTAAATTATATCAAATGGATGCCAAAACTGCCTTTCTAATTAGATATATTGAAGAAGTTTATGTCAAACAACCCTCCAGTTTTGAAAATGAAAAATTTCCAAATCATGTGGTAATAATCTTAAAAGCTTTATGTTGACTTAAACAAGTATCAAGCGCTCAACACCTTTCTGATTGAAAATGGATTTACAAGAGGGAAGGTTAACATTATTATGTTCACAAAATCCTTAAAGAAATATTTTTTATTAGTTCAAATTTATGTGGTTGACGTCATATTTGGTTCTACTACTAAGAATCTTTGTAAAGAATTTTCTGAGCTGAAGAAAAGTGAATTAGAGATGAGCATGATGAAAGAACTCAAATTCTTTCTCAGATTATAAGTCAAATAAGAAAAGAATGGAACACTTATCTATCAAGAAGAGTACACCAAGGATCTGTTTTAGAAATTTAAAATGGACAGTGCCAAGCCCATGAGTACACCATTGCATCCCTTTAACATGATTGATAAGGATGAGAAAGGTAAACTTGTAAGTGAAAAACTTTATAGAGGTATGATTGGATCTTTACTATACTTAACTACCTGTAGATCAAATATCATGTTCAGTGTCTGTTTCTCTACTAGATTTTAAACAAATCCTAAAGAATTTCATATCTCAAAGCTGTGAAGATACTTGGTACTCCTAATCTTGGAATCTAGTATGATAAGTTTTACAACTTTGAATTAGTAGGTTATTGTGATACTAACTATGCTGGCGAAAGAATTGAAAGAAAAAGCACCATTGGTGGATGTCAATTTCTTGGAAAATCACTAGTTTCATGGTCAAGTAAGAAACATAATTCTATAGCATTATCCATTACAAAAGCTGAATATGTTTCAGCAACCAATTGCTATTCACAGCTACTTTGGCTAAAACATCAATTGGAAGATTATTGATTAAGGTATTTCAAAATTCTCATATATTTTGTGATAAACACTAACGCCATTAATTTAACTAAAAATCCTATTCAACACTCTAGATTAAACCATATTGACATAGAGCTCATTTCGATATGACTTTTTTTTCATAAAAAAGATCTTTTTTTAAAAAAAAATTACTTCTATTATATTTTAACATATTTGAGTGGGCTTTTTAAAAAAAGGTAAAGCACTAAAAGCACATTTTTATGCTTTTTTAGAAGCTAGATTTTTGTGCTTCTAAAAAAGATATTTCTTATAACATAAAAAAGCTGTTCAAATTTAAAAAAATACTTCTCAAATATTACTTTCAAACATAAAATATATTGTACTTTTTTTAAAAGATCTTTTAAAAAAAGTTCATATAAAAAAGATCTTTTTTTAAAAGCTCTTCCAAATAAGCCGATTAAATATCATTTTATTAAAGATTATGTTTAAAAGGGTGATGTTGAGTTAAAATTCATCGAAACTAATCATCAGTGGGCTGATATCTTCACTAAACCATTACATGAGGAAAAGTTTTGCTTTATTAGCAAGAATATCAATATGTGTAGTTGAAGAATTTCTTAAGTTTGGTAAACTAGAGCCTGTTCTGAACAACTTAAGGAATATTTAAGGCAAGTCAGAATATTCACATGAATGTTGAATGATTAGAACATTCTAATAAATTGAATCAACTGTGTGAACATCAGAATGGTGTATAGATAGTTAGGAATTCAACACTTTAACTTTTACATTGAAAAGTTACCCCCAACGATAAAATTAACGTTATTATACCATCTCTGATGGGCATTTATTGTCATGATAGTGCACCCCAATGGTAACTTTTCCTCCACCTACTCCCTCACTCTCTCTTTTTCTCTCCTCTCTCTCTCCCATGATCCTTTAAATTCCTCCTAGCGATTACCACTTCCTTTATTTTGCTTTATTTCTCAACTTCCACTTGATCTTAACTTCCCATAACTTCCAACTCACATCCTCTGAGATCCCTCATTTTCCCATAGCTGCCATACATTTTCTTCTTTAAATCAAGCTACAGATACTCTTAATGGCTAAACCTTCGTTTTCAAAAGAAAATTCTTAAAAAACCCCTCGAAGCTTGTTTAGATAGGCTTCCATGGATAGCAATACCAGAAGGATGAAAATCACACCATAAAAAGAAAAGGAAAGTTATTAATTTAGGCACTGCAAAGTTAAAACATAAGAAAAAGAGCAAAAGAGAAGAGCCTATCATTCTCAGCTCTGAAGAAGAGGAAACAAGGGCTGCTCTATTTTGTTTTAAGAAAACAAAGAGAAGGTATAGAGAAATATTGGCCAAAAGGATCGTTATTGGAAGAAGAATCTCACTAAACTCCATTGCCACTTTAGGAATGGATGTTAAAATAAAGATTAAGAAATAACACTGGAGGAAGTTCTTCAATATGTCTGAGCAAGTCTACCCTAACCTAGTTAGGGTTTTCTTTGCTGATAGCAAAGTCTCTATTGATCCACCCAGATTGTTGGAAAATCTATGAGGTGAAAACATTATCATCAATATAAAGGTGTTTGAGAAGGTCACAAGCACCAAGGATTGAGGCATGAGAATTTACTCTGAATCAGAATGGTGAACGACCTACAATGTTAGTAAAAAAGACGTTTTGAAGAATGTTTTCAAGGATTATAAGACCACACCCATGACTTTTGATAAGCTAAGGAACAAGGCTAGGTTCCTTCATGCTTTGCTGATTCACTTCATTCTACTTAAGGTGAGAAGTTTTGAAAGGGTACTGGACATAGACATCTGCAATCTGTATCATTTATTGGAAATGAAAAAGATCAATCTACCATACTTGATCTTAAGCCACATGATTGCTATGGTTACTACAATAAAAAAGATAGCCTGCATTCCTTATGGAATGTTGATGACAAAAATATTCAAGTACAATGGCTTGAATCTTCACAATGAAGAGTCTGAAGGCCCCCGTGCTAAGTATGGAGGGAAGAACTTAAAACTAATGGGTTTGAAACTAAAACCCATGGTTGAAGAGAAAGATCATGAGAAGGATCAAGAGGATCCTGATGAGCAAAGGCATCAAGAAAGAAGAACAAAGAAAAGGAATAACACTCCAAAGCCCTCCAGAAAGGGAAAAAAGTCTGTTGAAGACACCTCTAATGAGGAGAAGGAAGAAAGAAAGAAGAAAAGAAAGAAAATGGTTGTTGTTGAGGAGGAAGAAGAAGAAAGTATGCCAAGAACACTAGAATCCCTTGAAGATCTTGCTAATATTAGTGAGAAAGAAGAAGAATAAGAAGAAGAAGAAGAAGAAGAAGAAGAAGAAGAAGAAGAAGAAGAAGAAGCTGAGACTGAAAAGGAGGATCAAGAAGAAGAAGAGTTGGAAAAAGAAGAAGAACATGAAAGTTAAGAAGAAGAAGAAGAGAAACAAGAAGAGGAAGAGCAAAACAAAGGAGAAGAAGAGATGGAACAAGAAAAAGAACAAGGAAAAGAACAATATGATGATCAGAAAAGTGATCATTATAACTATTAGAATGATGAAGAAATGATGGATTATCCCTCTGAAACTGAATACACTTTATTCAAAAAACCATTAATTGATCAACAAGCTGAAAAAGAAAAAGAAAATGAGTTGGAAGAAGGAGAACATGAAGAGGAAGAAGAAAGAGTAAATGGAGAAGATGATGACGGGCAATTTGAAGAATATTATGAGAATCCTGAAGTAGACAAGCTAGTTCAACAGATATTCACCTCAACCTTCCCAGAGAAGTCTCCAGTCACTGCACCTATTGCTTATATAATTTATGATCGTACAAAGTATGAGAAGACAGAACCTCTCTGCGGGTGCTGAAGAATAAAGAAGTCCTGACTCTGCTAAGAAAGATTTTGTCACTCAACCCTTTACCTCTGTTACTACTCCTATTTCTACTACTGCTACTGCTACCATTACTACCCCCATATATGCTACTTCTGCTCTTATTTTTGAATTTGCATCTGTTGGAATTATTACTGCTGCTACTGCTGCACCAACTGATGGTGCTGATGCACCTATCTTCATTTCCATTGAAGTTGGGGGAGTCATCCAGACTTACCCTAATTGGTCTTGAAATTATGTCATACACTCCTCAGCACTTCCCAAAGATGAAGTTCACTGAAAGTCTTGAAGAGGAATTGCACAAGCTGAACTCTATGGTCAAACATCTAAAGACCAGTCATAAGGGAATGAGGGACGGATTTCATGTAATCTAATAGAGCCTTAGAGAGTTCAAGCAAAGGCTCTCAATGTTTGAAACTTTGTGGGTTCTGAAGTATGAAAGAGAGTTCGAGCCAATTATTGCTAGAACCTACAGGCCTAAACCCTTTGCTGCCAAAAGGCCATAACCTTCTTAACCTATTCCATTCTCATCCTCTGATACCTATGATACGAATAATGATTCTACCAACTCCTAAGGATTCCTTTAGTTATTGTGTTGTTACTGTCTATTTTCTTTATTGATGATAACAATCGGGGGAGAGGAAAATAATAGTTGTTCACTCCAAACCCCTTGGTCTTTTTAATTAATTTGTATTTGTATCTTTTTAATGTTTATGATGAACTATAAGTTTCTTTTTGACCCCACAATCTGTATGTTGAACTACTCTAATTTTCTGATGATATAAACTTATTCTGACCCCATGCACTTAGTTTCATTATCAATGTTCTAATTTGTTTATCTTGCTCTGATACTGTGCCAAAATGTTACTCTGATGTTGATTTAATTATGCTCACTCTATCGTTGCTCTAATATCAAATGGCATAATAATATTTATGGTGCAATGCTTACAAAATAAAGGGGGAGTGATGAGAAAGTCTAATATTTTCATAAAAGAAATAATTAAGATGTCTTTTTGAGGGGGATAAAAAAATCAGCAAAAATTCTAAGTACTAAAAAAAATGAACTGTTCAGAATGATTATCAAAAAGATTAAATGGTATTTGGTTTATTTGCTGCTTTCATTCTTAGTTATAATTACAAAAATACCACATTATTTTCATTCTGTCTCTTGTTTTCAAATTTTTATGAAGGAAATGGTGAAAAAAAGAGATCCTCATTTTCATCATTTCCTTCACAAAAGTTTGAAAACAGAAAACATAATGAAAACAAGGTGATTTTTTTGTAATTATAACTGAAAATATATTAACTGAAAAAGAAAATAGAAAACAAACCAAATACCCCCAACACTCAAACCAAATACAAATTTCTTAAGAAATTTTCGATAAAGGTTTGTCATCATAAAAAAAGAGAGAGATTGTAAGCTCTAAAGGTATAAAAGCTAATTAAAGTTTTGATGATTGATAAACAATTTAGAGATTTGCTACAACATTGCTCTCACGATCATTCTGAGTGTGCTACACTGTTTGAAAGCATTATTTTTCATAAAGATGAAAACAGACCATTCTGATGGAGGAAACAAGGTCCAAGATAATTAATCAAGTCATTTCTTTCATCTGTAAGTGCTAATTGGCAAGACAAACTTCAAATCAAAGCTTGACATTCAACGTTGAATGTTTTTCAACTATACAATTAAGTTTAAAAAGAATGAGAAGAATCAAAATGCATGAAATTTGATCAAAAAGGTCATAGAATAACCATTCTCATCATCATTTTGAGTATCGATGAGTATCACTAGAAGAAGACAAAATTCTAAACCAAAACCTACTAAAAGCTACTGTGTTAGTGCTAATAGTGGCATATAATGCACCTAACGGCTAGTTTTTTGAATGTTTATATATAAGAGACTAATCTGAGAAGAAAAAAGATTTCTGAAAAAGTAATATCCCTATTGATATGCAATAGTTTTGATCACTTCTACATCATTCTGATCATTTCTTTTTATTCTCTGCTATTACATTTAGTTGCATCCAGATTTTATCTGTTTGTAGAGAACATTTAGCTCTAAAACTGCTTTGTTCCTACACTTCTTGAGTGATTTGAGAGCAATCCAAACACAAACTTAAACTCTTCTTGTATCCTTGACTCAAGAATAGTCTTTGAGAAAGTGTGGAAGAGCCTGAAGAGGCTTAGTGTGAAAAGAATACTTGTAATCTAGCTTGGAGAAGGTAGAGTGAAAGAAAGACTACTTCATGGTATAAAAATCTTAGTTGGTGTGCTGGGGACTGGACATAGACATGTGGATTTGGCATAACTAATATAAATCTTGCGTATTGATTATCTCTTACCTTTCTCTTTACCTTTATGCAATGTTTAATTGATTTAATTTGAAGAGATATATTCTAATCTGATAGGTAAAGTTTATAAGTGTGTAAAAATATCTTTCTAAGTCTCAGCCTAATAAGAATTTTTCCACTTCATTGAGATAGAGTTTTGGTGACGTGTATGCTTTAAACATTAATATTGATTTTGATCACTATTCTGATAAAGTCTTATAAATTTATTTTGATTAATCATTCTGAATATCCAAGTATTACTTGAGAATAAGTGTTAAAATTTTTAGAACAGAAGAAGTTTTTAAGCACAATTCATCACCTTTCTTGTGCCGAGGTCACCTTCAGATATTGATGAGGATGTTACTTTTATGGGTAGACGTGAGACTGATTATCATTCTCAAGGGATTCAAAAGGATATTGACATCTATATAGTAGTTCCAAGTGCTTCAAATAGAGAGAAAAGACTGAGGACCAAAAGGGAGAAAGTAAAGGAAAGCACACGGATAACAGCTAGGTTGCAGGACTCTCTTGATCGCATTGTGGTTGGTATAGAGTCACAAACCACAATGACTACATCAAAAGCAAATTATACTTATTCAATAGAAAATTGCACAAAACTGCTCTAAAATTTGCCAGGCCTATTACCACATAGTCCACAATTCTATTTAGCTTTTAATTAATGGCTAAGCAACAATACTGAGAAATCTTTGTTTCATTGAAAGATATCTTGATGTGGAACTTGGTTGGCTACAAACTTTGAAAATGGAGGACATGGACCGTGTTTGATATACATGTTTTAGATTGTTTTTGGATATTTGTTTCATTGTCTTTTTATTTGTTGCATTATATTATATTATTGATTTAATGATCAGGGAAGGTCAAAGGTTTGTAGTTTTACTGTTTCTAGAATTTTTATGACACAAGTTTTTTGGTCATGGAATGTTTATGAATTGAGATTTCCATGATTTATGTTTCATACTTATTTGATGGAAGTGAATATAGAGGAAATGGAATTGATTATGTTACAACTGGTAGATTGGTAGCTTATTGAGTTGCCAATTACTTTTTGCAATATATGATCAAATAGGAAAAAGAACTTCAAAACTCTCAAGACATAAGTGGTTATTAGAATTAAAGCAAGGGAATGACATGTGATTTTTTTAAACAATTAATGATGAGAAAGGCAGCATTTGACCAATTATATCATTCCTTGGTCCAAAAGTACAATTTGTAACCTACACGATGTGTTAATATAGCTGAGATGGTAGCATTGTTCTTAGACATGCTTGGGCACTCAGCTTCATATAGAGTGGTAGAGGAGAGGTTTCAACATTATGGAGAAACTATATATAATCAATTTCATAGTTTATTATCAACGATAAAGAAATTGACAAAGGTTATCATTAAACCTGTTGACCCTATTTTAAAGATGTGCTTGAATATATTGGGCGGTAGTGATAGATATTGGCCTTACTTCAAGGACTATATGGGGGAAATAAATGGTACATATATAGCCATCTGTGTTCCTCTAGATGAACGAGTATGGTTTATTGGCAAGAAAGTGTATCCTACTGCAAATGTAATGGCTACATGTGATTTTAATGTGTTTTACATTTGTATAGACGAGTTGGGAAGTCTTTATATGATATTAAAATTTTTATGGAGGCTCTTTGAATAAGGTTACATTTTCCTCTCCTTGCTGAAGGTTATTGATGCATGTTAACAAATTAACTATTTTAACAATGAAGATGTACTATTTATTTTACACTAATAGATGAACTCACTTTTAGATAACACAGGTAAATATTACTTAGTTGATGTTGGATAGCGGATACCATATATTTAAGGGCTTCTTAGGGCCATATCAATAAGCAAGTTATCATATTCCTCAATTCAAGTTAGCTCTAACTTTCAAATCAAATAATGAGAAATTCAATTATTGTCACTCATGCAAGCTTTAGGATAGTCATTGAAAGGACTTTCTGAGTATGCAAGGCAAGGTGGAAGATATTGCAAAGAATATAAGGGGAAAGTTCAAAACACAATGTGATATTATTGTTCATGTTTTACTCTTCATAATTATATAAGGATGATGGATTGTGATGATGTAGGCATCTTCAAAGTATAACATCCCCACTTAAGTAAATATGAATTATAAAAGTCCTATGTTAGTTTTAATGTTTGTTTTATTAATTGTCATTTTTATTTATTCTATTTAATCATTAGTATTTTTGTTTTATTATTCAAATCAAAGAGAGCATTAAAAGTTACCCAAGAGAAATGAGAAATAGTTGAAATACTTGAGGTAATAGTTAAAATTATCCAGTGGCAATTTGGTAATTTTGGGTCTATGAATAAGAGCATTTTTATCTAGTAAAAAATTAAAAACAAAAATTAACTAAATTGATCACTTAATTTATTAATTAGCTTTTGAAT
The DNA here is from genome assembly GCA_019955255.1 of Castanospermum australe. NCBI lineage: Eukaryota > Viridiplantae > Streptophyta > Magnoliopsida > Fabales > Fabaceae > Castanospermum > Castanospermum australe. Next base: position 239,159 of record NSJW01000762.1, read on the forward strand.
TTAAATAAGTGAAATTAGCATAATTTAATCAACCAAAACATGACATATGGAGGGCTTACATGTATAAGTACAACATCCCCATTTAAGTAAATATAAATTATAAAAGCCCAAAATTAGTTTTAAATTTTATTTTATTATTGTCATTATTAATTACCCTATTTAATTATTAGCATTTTGTGATATTATTTAAATAGAAAAGGGTATTGAAAATTAGCCAAAGGAAAGTAGAAATAGTTGAAATATCTGATATAATAGTAAAAATTATACAGTGACAATTTAGTAATTTTAAGGCTGCAAACAATGACATTTTTGTCCAGTAAAAAATTAAAAAATAGAAATAAATCAAATTGATCCCTAATTTATTAATTGACTTCTAAGAACTTATTAATTCAAATAAGTGAAATTAGCATACGTTAATCTAATTAAAATGTGATATTTAAAAAGATTTACATGTGTAAACATATAATTAGTCAAAAATGACTAATAGCACTATGACAAGTATCAAATTCTAATTGGTTAGGAGAAGTAATCACAATCTAATTAGAGTAACTAAATTAGTTACTATTTAGTTACTGCCATTTAGTTCAATTCTAACTAACCTATTTGCATCTTAACCAAAGGCCATCATGAAATGGATAAAACCACCAAAAAGAAAGACCTCCGATTGGTTTGCCTAATAAAACAAAATAGCTTCAATAATGAACAAATCACTTAGTTCCCCACTTGTCCCTAACCCCACGGCCAAGCTAAGTTAAAGGAAGAATGAAAAGAAAAACAAAGAGAGAGAGTAGTAGACATAGCTCATGACCAAGGGGGAAGAAGGGACAAAAGAAAAGAGGAAAAAGAAGAAAGAGCAAATAAATCAAGATTTTTGCAACTTTCAAGAAGTAGGGACTCTAATCCACTCTTTTTACTCTTGAAAAACCATAGTTTTCATGGTGGGTTGATGAATCTTGATCTCTAGAACTTCTTCTATCTTGAGTTTTTGCTTTGTTCTAGGCAATGTGTGGCAAGACAAGCTAGTTTTGTGAAGCTTACAAGCTTACTTTTAAGTGGATAGTGACTTTTCTCTAAGTGGGTATGGTTAGGGTTTGGAGTGAGTAATTCTTCCATGGCTTAATCAGATAGGTTGATATGTGTATGAGCCCCAAAGTGTGATTTATACATGTGTCATGCTTGATTATTATCAATATGTTTGAAAATTTGGTTGTTGATGACCATATGACTCATGGCCATACTAGGGTTTCAAGAGGAAAATTTTAGGATTTGCTTCCTTTATCTTAATCTTATTAAGGAATTAAGATTTTAAAGCTTTTATGGGGTGTTGATACTATTTTATGCCTTCATAGGTTTGGTTGATTTAAAAAGTGAAAAAGATCACTCAAAGTTACCTACAGCCATACAAGAGTTCTAAGAAGAAAATTTTATGATTTATGCACTTAATTTGTTTCTTATTAGAAAGAAATAAAAATAGGTTTCTTATGATGTCTTAAGTATGTTTTGAGTTCAATTATAGTAAAATAGTTATAAATTAGGTTACTCATGTCCTAGGTGAGTCACGGTCACAATGGGAGCTAAAGGAGGTTATATGAATTTCTAGGTGGTTATGAGTTATTTAGGGTATTTGGACAATGATCTAGGCAATTCTAGTTAAATGTCTTGAAACTTGCTTAATGTACCTCCTTGGAGCTCATGGTCATATTTAGTGGACATAGGGAATTATGTGGCTTAGCTAGGTGTAAGGGAATTTTAATTAATTTAATATTACTTTAACTTAATTCAAGTGAAAATATGAAAAAGACATTAAGATGTGCCTATTTGTGTCACACGGCCATGGTAACAATTTTAGTGATATGGGTGACTTTCATGTAGAATTGGTAAGTTATTCTTGAAATTAGCTCATGTCTACTTTAGAGTTTGTAAGTAGTGAATTTGAGAGAGATTAGACGATTAGAGATTTAATTCCATTAAAGAATGCTAAATGTAAGCACCAAGTACCTCAAATTCACATTCAAGTTAATTGCATGCTCACTTTAATCAAAGTGGAAGAAATAAGTTAAACTTGGAAGTGATCTTCAAAGTAAAGAAAATGAATTAGAGGTGATCTAGAAAGATTAAAAAAGAATTTTTAATAAAATATCATGGAAGAAGTCCATGAGAAGTTCTACATGTGTCTAGGTCCACTTTGTGGATATAGTTCACCAAAGGTGTAGAGTGTTGAGTGGAATCCACTAGTGAGTGTGGAATGGCCACTCTAGTTTAGGGGATGCCCTATGACAAGGAGAGTTCTCAACTGAGCCAATAGCTATTAAAATTGAAATAGTTAAAGTTATGGGACCATGTAAGCAGAGAGTATTTAAAAGAAGGCTAAGCCCTAGTTCAAGTTTATTGAGCAAGTAATTAAGAAAAAAGTTTAAGATTTGGCAAGTTGTCATTCATTATCCATACTTGAGATTATTGACTAACCATGAAACTGCACTTTTTTGTATGCTATACAGCTGTAAATGCTATGAAACTTTGTTTTCTATTTTCATATATATGAGTTCCTACTGAGAAATTATATTTCTTACCCTTGTAGATTATGGTGTTTCTAGAGTTTTTTGCAGACAACTGAAGATGGAGAGTATTTGTGTTATTGGTGATAGATGTAAACTAAATGAATCCCCTGAGTAGGATCAGTTCGTTCTGGTGCTCCAGAATGTGACGTGTAGGTGGTTTGTGCAGCAGTGATGTAGTTTTCTTTGTTTTACTATGTAGTTATAATATGTTAACTTAAGATTTCACTCTTATACCCCTAGTGAGGCAAAGCATATTTTAATGTAGATATGTATATAGTTTTAAGGGCATGTAGAAATATAAGGTTAACATGCTATTGATTTAAAATTATAAATAAATGTATGACTGCATGTTTAAACGCTATTTAATAGTAATGTATTAGTTTTACGTTTGTTTCATGTATAGTTAGAAATTTTTATATGCGATTATGTCTGGAAGAACTAGAATTAAATGATTATTACAATTAAAATAAGCTTAGAAACTTTATGAGAATTTTAGACAAGTAATCACTTAAAAAAATGAATTAATTATATAATAAATATCACATAATCAGAAAATTTTATGTAGTAGAAATGTTCATTTATTATGTGACAAATATTTTATGGATCAGTATTAAATCCTAAATTTTTTAGCACGCGATCGAAAATTTTATTCTTTAGAAATAATTAAATAATGACACATAATCAATTATATAATATATTAAATGAATTAATAAATTATATTATTAAATAATAGTCACGTAATCATAAACTAAATAATAAATTAATTGATATTTTTTTTAGTTACTTAATTTCGTTAACACATAACACAATGCTTATATTAGATAAGGTGTTACATTTTGGTATCAGAGTAGTTTGTCCAGGTGCATTGAGTTAGCTATGACTTTTGAGGGCTATGTTACATGCATGGGTATTTGAATTTTTATGATTGTTATTTTACCTATGTCATGTTGTCTCTATGTGGGGTTGTGTATTCCGAGCCATTAAATAAGTGATATTGAAACCGATCAACTCAATATGTATCTTTCTATGTATGCAGGAAGAATATGCCACCACCATGACGTAACCCAGCACCTCTTAGTGACGAAGTAATGGATGCCCTAGGAGAAATAGCTAATGTAATGAGAGAACATGCAGCTGCTACTAACAGAGTGTTACAACATTTACAAGAAAACCCTAATAGAAATAATCACCAAGAGGGTGGAAGTGGTGTGAAAGTTGGGAACTAAAATGAAGATGGGAATGGAGACCTAAATAGGGAAGCTCTAGTCGGAAACCCACAGTTTCAGGGTCTTTCTGAATTCAGGAAGGCCAAACCACCATCCTTTAAAGGGGAATATGATCCTGTAGTGGCAAAAGAATGGTTAATGCAATTAGAAAAAAATTTTAAAGTGATAGACTGCACCAATGCTCAGAAGATAACTTATGCTACATATACGTTAGAGGGAGAGGCTGAGTTTCGGTAGCGAGGAGCTAGAGCTTTGCTTGAGGCTTAGGGTACATAGATTACCTGGGAGGTATTCCAGAATACTTTCCTGGAAAATTTTTTTTTTGAAAGTGTAAAGAATGAAAAGGAAGCATAATTTATTCATCTTCTGCCGAGAGGTATGTCTGTGGGCCAATATGTGGCCAAATTTGAAGAATTAGCAAAATTTTCATCTTACCTGAGATCACCCATACAAGAGATGGAAGGCAACAAAATTTGAATGGGGTTTAAAACCTTAAATTAAAAAAGATGTGGGAACTTTAGAAATTAGAGACTATGCAGTGCTGGTAAATAAATGCAGGACTACAAAGAAAAATTTGATGGAGTTAGCAAGGGATAAGGAAAGACAGAATTTCTTTAAAAGGAAGAGATATGGGAGTAAGCTAGGAAACAACAATACTAGGTTTAGACCTAATTAGGAGAAGGGAAAACAGATGCAAGCAGACAATGCGTGTAAGAAATACGGTAGATTCCATGGGAGCAAACCATGTCTGTAAGGTCAAAATGTTTGCTATTCCTGTGGTAAGCTGGGTCACATGGCTAGGGAGTGCCCCCAGAGAAAAGGAATTAACCCAAGTACTACCATCTAGACCACAAACCAAAAGCAGAGTGTTTACTCTTAGTGGGGAAAAGGCAAACCATTCTCCAAATTTGATACGGTGTAAGTGTTTAATTCAAAATGAACTTTTAACTGCATTGTTTGATTCAGGAGCTACTCGCTCCTTCATATTCATTGATTGAGTGAATCATCTTAAATTGCCTATGTGTCTATTGCCATATGATTTGTCTATTTCTACTCCTATTGGAGGGAAAATATTGCTTCTCAAGCCTGTCTAAACTATTGTATCCAAGTAGAAAATAGCCTGTCTACTATTGATCTTGTTTGTTTACCTCTATCACAACTTGATGTCATTCTTGGAATGGACTGCATGTCTACCAATAATGTTGTTCTAAACTATCTAGAAAAATTTGTTACATTCATGTCTAGGACAGAGCACACACAAACACTTGATGAATCTATATTTCTAACTACCTTCTAGGCCAGGAGATGTTAAAATACTAGTTCACAAGGATATGTTCTCTTGTCTTCTTTAGATTTTGAGATTAAACATGATGTAAATAATATCCCTCTAGTGAGAGAATATCTCTCTGTATTCCCTTCTAAAATAACCACTTTACCACTTGAGAGAGAAGTGGAATTTTCAATAGATTTCATCCCTGGAGTAGGCCCAATATCCATAGCACCCTATAGAATGTCTCCTTTAGAGTTAGGAGAGTTGAAGAAACAGATAGAGGACTTACTAGCTAAACAATTTATACAGCTCAGCATGTCACCTTGGGAAGCTCCAGTGTTATTTGTGAAAAAAAAGGATGCAAGTTTGAAATTATGTATAGATTACAAACAATTAAATAAAGTAACCATTAAAAATAAATATTCACTACCTAGAATAGATTATTTATTAGACCAACTTAGAGGGGCAACAATTTTTTTTAAGATAAATTTAAGGTTTGGTTATCATCAAATTAGGGTCAGACAAGGAAATATCAATAAAAATGCTTTCAAGACTATATATGAGCATTATGAATATCTTGTGATGTCATTTGGACTTACAAATGCTCTAGCAGTGTCTATGGATTATATGAACAGGATTTTTAGACTCGATTTAGATCAGTTTGTGGTTGTCTTCATTTATGACATTCTCAACTATTCTAAGACAATAGATAAACATAAACAACACCTCAGGACAATATTACAAATTTTACAGGGAAAATAGTTATATGCAAAATTAAAAAAGTGTGAGTTTTGGCTGAAGGAGTTGAAATTTTTAGGTCACGTTGTGTCTCAAGGAGGAGTGTCAGTGGACCTCAACAAAATAGAAGTAGTGGTTTGTTGGGAGAGACCTACAACCATAACAGAAATTAGAAGTTTTCTTAGTTTAGTAGGGTATTACAGAAGATTTATAAAAGGATTTTCCCAATTGGTTATGCCATTGACAAGATTAATAAGAAAGGGTAACCTTTTTGTGTGGTCAAAGGAATGCGAGGATAGTTTTCAAGAGTTGAAGATTAGGTTAACTACTACTCCAGTGTTAGTGATTCCTAATCCCTTAGGAGATTTTGTAATATACAGTGATGCATCTAAGAAAGGTCTTGAATGTGTCCTAATGCAAGATGGGAGAGTAGTAGCCTATGCTTCCAAACAGCTTAGACTTCATGAGGAAAACTACCCTACTGATGACCTGAAATTAGCAGCAATTGTGTTTGTTATGAAAATATGGAGACATTATCTATATGGAGTAAAATCTAAAGTTTTTAGTGACCACAAGAGCTTGAAATATCTTTTTGATAAAAAAGAGTTGAATACGAGACAAAGAAGATGGATGGAATTTTTGAAAGATTACGATTTTGAATTAAACTACCATCTAGGAAAAGCTAATGTGGTGACGGATGCACTTAGTAGGAAGTCAGTGCATGTATCCTTTTTGATGATTCATAGAGTATGAACTACTGAAAAAATTTAGATATTTGAAATTGTCTGTAAATGTGCACCCAAGTAGTATATACATGAATGAGCTTAAGATTGCAAATGAATTTAGGAGTTATGTGTTCCCAACAAACAGGAGTTGAGAAATAAAATTTTTGAATAAGCTTACTGTAGTAAACATACTATTTAACTTGGTACCATAAAAATGTATCATGATTTAAAGAAAGATTTTTGGTGGTCAAGAATGAAGAAAGACATTGCAGAATATGTAGCAAAATGCCTAACCTGTAAAGAGGTGAAAATTGAACATCAGAAACCATCAGGTTTGTTACAACCCTTAGATATACCTAAATGGAAATGGGATAGTGTGTTAACAGATTTTGTAATGGGCCTACCTAGAACTCCTTCAGAACATGATGCCATATGGGTTATTATGGATAGATTAACTAAATCAGGCCATTTTCTTCCAATTAGAGCTAACTATGCACTTGATAAATTAGCCCACTTATACATCAGGGAAATTGTGAGGTTACATGGAATCCCATCAAGTACTATTTCAGATAGAGACCTGAGGTTCACTTTTAGATTTTGGGGAACCTTGCAAAAAGCTTTTGGTTCTAAGCTAAAATTTGGCATAGCATATCATCCATAAATAGATGGCCAAACTGAAAGAACAATATAGACCCTAGAGATATGCTTAGAGCTCGCATTTAGAACACAAAGGGAGTTGGGAAAATTACCTACCATTAATAGAGTTTGCGTATAATAATATTTACCATTCTAGTATTAAAATAGCACCTTATGAGGCTCTATATGGTAGGAAATGCATATCCCTATTGTGCTGGTACAAAGTTGGAGAGAAAATTGTTAGAGCTAGAGATTGCACAGGAAACCACAAATCAAATCAAAATAATCAGGGATAGACTACTCACTGCCCAGAACAAATTAAAAAGTTATGCAGACTAATGGAGAAAACCTTTAGAATATAAAGAAAGATAACATGTTTTTCTTAAAATTTCTCTTGTGACTGGTATTGGAAGATCTTTGAAGTCTTGAAAGTTGAGTTCTAGATTTCTTGGTCTTTTTCAAATTCTCAAGAAAATAGGGCCAGTTGCCTATCAAATAGCACTTCCTCTAAATATATCAAATCTTCAAGATCTTGTTCATGTCTCCCATATCAGAAAATATTGTTCTGATCCTTCTCACACCATTGAGAATGAGTTAGTACAGTTAAAAGATGATTTAACATATCATATAAGACCTGTACAGGTTAAGTCCTAAGGAAGTCACTTGGGAAATGGAAGAAGATATACAGAAAGACTTTCTAGATGTATTTGCAATAGGTAAATAAAATTTTGAGAACAAAATTTCTTTTAGGAGGGGAGAAATGCAACATTCCATTTAAGTAAATATGAATTATAAAAGTCCTAAATTAGTTTTAAATTTTATTTTATTATTTTCCATTATTAATTGCCCTATTTAATTATTAGTATTTTGTGTTATTATTTAAATAAACAAGAGTACTGAAAATTAGCTAGAGGAAAGTAGAAATACTTGAAATACATGAGAGAATAGTAAAAATTATGTAGTGGCAATTTAGTAATTTTAAGGCTATAAACGAGGACATTTTTGTCCAGTAAAAAAATTAGAAAACAGAAATTAACCAAATTGATTCCCTAATTTATTAATTGGCATCTAACCACCTATTAATTGAAATAAGTGAAATTAGCATACCCTAACCCAATTAAAATGTGACATTTAAAAAGATTTACATGTGTAAACATATAATTGGTCAAAAATGACCAATAGCACAATGACAAGTGTTAAATTCTAATTGGTTAGGAGAAGTAATCACTATCTAATTAGAGTAATTAAATTAGTTACTGTTTAGTTACTTCCATTTAGTTCAATTCTAACTAACCTAGTTACATCCTAACCAAAGGCCATCATGAAATGGATAAAAACCACCAAAAAGCAAGACCTCCGATTGGCTTGCCTAATAAAACAAAATAGCTTAAGTAATGAACAAATCACTTAATTTCCCACTTGCCCCTAACCCCATGGCCAAGCTAAGTTAAAGGAAGAAAGAAAAGAAGAGAGAGAGAGAGAGAGAGAGAGAGAGAGAGAGAGAGAGAGAGAGAGAGAGAGAGAGAGAGAGAGAGAAGTAGCCATAGCTCACAGCCAAGGAGGAAGAAGGGAAAAAAGAAAAGAGGAAAAAGGAGAAAAAAATGAGAAAAAGAAAAGAAATCAAGGTTTAAGCAACTCTCAAGAGGTAGGGACTCTAATCCACTCTTTTTCCTCTTGAAAAATCATAATTTTCATGGTGGGTTGATGAATCTTGATCTCTAGAACCTCTTCTATCTTGAGTTTTTGCTTGGTTATGAGTGATGTGTGGCAAGACAAGCCAGTTTTGTGAAGCTTACAAGCTTACTTTTAAGTGGATAGTGACTTTTCTCTAAGTGGGTATGGCTAGGGTTTGATGTGAATAATTCTTCCATGGCTTAATCTTGATAGGATGATGTGAGTAATTACCTCATGTCTAAGTTAGAGTTAGTAAGTAGTGAATTTGAGAGAGATTAGACGATTAGAGATTTAATTCCGTTAAAGAATGCTAGATGTAAGCACCAAGTACCTCAAATTCACATTCAAGTTAATTGCATGCTCACTTTAATCAAAGTGGAAGAAATAAGTTAAACTTGGAAATGATCCTCAAAGTAAAGAAAATGAATTAGAGGTGATCTGAAAAGACTAGAAAAGAGTTTTTAATAAAATATCATGGAAGAAGTTCATGAGAAGTTCTACATGTGTCTAAGTCCACTTTGTGGATATGGTCCACCAAAAGTGTGGATAGTCGAGTGGAATTCACTAGTGAGTGTGGAATGATCACTCTAGTTTAGGAGATGCCCTATGCCAAGGAAAATTCTCAGATGAGCTAATGGTCATTGAAATTGAAACAGTTAAAGTTATAGGACCATGTAGACAAAGAGTATTTAAAAGAGGGCTAAGCCCTAGTTCAAGTTTAGTGACCATGTAATTAAGAGAAAAGTTTAAGATTTGGGAAGTTGTCATTCATTATCCATACTTGAGATTATTGACTAACTATGAAATTGCACTTTTCTGTATGCTATACAGCTAGAAATGCTATGAAACTTTGTTTTCTATTTTTATATATATGAGTTCCTACTAAGAAATTATATTTATCACCCTTGTTGATTATGGTGTTTCTAAGCCTCTTGCAGACGACTAAAGATAAGAGTATTTGTGTTAATGGTGATAAATGTAGACTTAGTATATTCCCCTGAGTAGGACCAGTTCGTTCTGGTGCTCCAAAACGTGATGTGTAGGTGGTTTATGTAGCACTAGGGTAGTTTTGTTTATTTTAGTATGTAATTATAATATGTTAACTTAAGATTTCCCTCCTGTATGGCCTAGTGAGGCCAAGCATATTTTGATATAGATATGTATATAGCTTTGAAGGCAGGTGAAAATCTAATGTTAACATGCTTTTGATGTAAAATTATAAATAAATGTATGATTGAATGTTTAAACGTTGTTTGATAATAATGTATTAGTTTTACAATTGTTTCGCGTATAGTTAGAAATTTTTATATGCGATTATGTGTGGGGAAAAGCTAGAATTAAATGGTTATTACAATTAAAATAAGCCTAGAAATTTTATGAGAATTTTAGACACATAATCATTTAAAAGAAATGAATTAATTATATAATAAATATCACGTAATCAGAAAATTTTATATACTAGAAATGTTCATTTATTACGTGACTAATATTTTATGGATCAATATTAAATCCTAAATTTTTTAGCACGTGACTGGAAATTTTATTTTTTAGAAATAATTAAATAATGACACGTAATTGAGTACATAATATATTAAATGAATTAATAAATTCTATTATTAAATAATAGTCACGTAATAACAAATTAAATGAATAAATTACATAATAAATTAATTGATTTTTTTTAGTTACTGAATTTCTTTAACACGTAATAAAATGTCTATACTAAGTAAGGTGTTACAATAAGCACATAATTGGCCAAGAGTGAGCCAATAGAAATATGACAAGTGGCAATTTTTGATTGGTTAGAATTAGGCACAAACACTATTTAGTTCTTCCCATTTGGTTCTATTCCAACAAACCTAGTTCTAACCTAACTAAATGTTATCATGAAAGAGATAGACACAAGATAAAGTAAAGCTGTCTATTGGTTGCTAAATAAAACAAAACAGAATAAAGAATATTAAACAAACTAACTAATTTCCCTAGTGTCCCTATTCCCACAGCCATGATAGAAAAGAAGAAAAGAAGAGAAAGAAAAGAAAAGAAAAGAGAAGGAAAGGAGAGAAAGATGCATGGCCAAGTGGGATAGAAAAGGAAGAAGAAGAAGAGGAAGAAGAAAGAAGGAAAGAAAAAAATGCCAAGAATCAAGGGAACAAGTGATTTCCAAGAGGTAGGGACTCTAAGCTATTCTTTTCCTCTTGAAAAACTATGGTTTTCATGGTGACTTAATACTCTTGATCCATAAAATCTTCATCTTTCTTGATTTCTTACTTGGTTTATGGGTGATTGGTGGCTAGATAAACTAATTTTGTGAAGTTTATAAGCTTACTTTCTAGTAGGTTGTGATTTTTCTCTAAAAAAAGGCCATAGCTAGGTTTTGGAGTGAATGATTCTTCCACGGCTTGATCTTGATGATTAGATATGGGTATGAGCTCCATGGAATGATTTAGGCATGTTGTATACTTGATTATTGTTAATTTGCTTGAAATCATGTATGTTGATGGCCATGTAGCTCAAGGCTAAGCTAGGGTTCCAAGGAAAAATTTGTGATTTTCTTGCTTTATCTCTAGTTTGGTTAAAGAATGACTATTTTAAAACTTTTATGATATGTTGTTATTTAATTAAGCCTTATTATTTCAAATTGTTGCAAAAAAGTGATATACACCACTTCATATAAGACATGGCCATTAGGGCTTTAGGGAGTGTCAAGTGTATAGTTTGATTGTAGTAAGTTATTTGGGAGATTTTATTATTAATCTAGGCAAAATTACAATTGTATTACATAAATGTGAGATTATGCAACTCTATGGTACTCACGGGCAAATATGGCTTTAATAGGTTTATAATTAATTTAATTATGTGTAAGTTAGAATTATAATGTCTAAAGAGATTTAGACATAAATCAAGTGGAAATAGTAACTAAAAACCTATAATATGTCATAGTTACTAAACACGGCCATACTAGGGTCAATGGGCAATGGTATCGTTAAAAATGTGTTTGAGTGAATTTTAGATAACCTAGAGTAATTTTGATACATTTTAAGCCAAAGTATGAAGATTAAGGTCCCCCGCACCCTAAGTATAGCCCACGGCCTTGAGTGATTTTAGTAGGTAAGGATACAAAACTACCTAGCTTTGAAGTGATTATGTGTTTTAAGGAACCTTTGATGCACTGTGAATGATGAAAGTGAAATAAAAAGCCTTAGTCATGTTTATGGCCATATTGGTAGGTTAAGGGCATTAGTACTATTTATATGAAGTGTTAGATAAATTTTGTCTTGGATGTAGAGTAAGGACATTCTAAGGCAAGATTTGGTGTATGTTCATGCCCAAGATGTGTTGGGTAGTGTATTAGAGATAGATTGAGACTTAGGAATTTAATCCCAATAGTAATGCTATATGAAGGCATTAAATGTTTAAATGTATACTTGAATTAATTACATGCTCACTTAAAGCAAAGTGGAAGAAATAAATCTAAGTTTAGATATGATCCTCAAATAAAGAAAAAATGCACAAGAGGTGATCCAAAAATATTAAAAAAGATTTGCTAACAAAACACATGGAAATGATCACAGAGATATGATCGATTAGAAGTCCTACATGTGTTTAGGTTCACTTTGTGGATATGGTTCACCAAAGGTGTAGATAGTTGAGTAGAATCCACTAGCGAGGGTGGAATTGCCACTAAAGTTTAGGGGACGCCCTATGCCAAAGAGAATTCTCCACTAAGTCAATGGCCATTAAAATTGAAACAGTTAAAGTTATGGACCATGTAGGCAAAAAGTACTAAAAAGAGGGCTAAGCCCTAGTTCAAGAATAGTGAGCATGTATTTAAGTGAAAAGTTTTATGATTTGGCTAGTTGTCACTCATTATCCATATCCAGATTATTGACTAACTATGAAAATGTATTTTTCTGTATACTATACAGCTAGAAACGCTATGAATTTTTAATTACTATTTTTATCTATATGAGTGCCTACTGATAAATTATATTTCTCATCCCTATGGATTATGATGTTTCCAGAGCCTCTAACTAACAACCGAAAATGAGAGTTTTCGTACTGCTGGTGATAGATGTGGACTTAGTTTATTCCCCTGAGTAGGACACTTTCGTTCTGGTGGTCCAGAACGTTACATGTAGATGGTTTGTTTGATGGTTATATAGTATATTGACATAAGATTTCCATCTGCATGACCTAGTGAGGCCAAGTATATTTTTTTTTTATGTAGATATGTATATAATTCTATCTGCAGGTGGAAATCTAATGTTAACAAGCATTGTGGATATAAAATATGTATTAAACATATAAACATATGTATGTTTGTATGTTTAGATACTTATAAATGTTAGTTTATCAGTTTATGTTTTAGTGTATGGTTGAAATTTATATGCCTTTATGTATGGAGGAATTACTATTAAATGGTTTATTGAGTTTAAAGATAAATTCAAAATTATTTATGCAATTATTAGACATGTAATTAAATAAAAGGAACGAATTTAATTTATAATAAATATCACGTAATCAAACAGTTTTATATATAAGAAATGTTTATGTATTATGTGATTAATATTTTATGAATTAGTATTAAATCCTAAGTTTTTAAGCTCGTAATTGAGATTTATATTCATTAAAAATAATTAAATAGTGATACTTAATCGATTAAATAAATTAAATAAATTAAAATTCTTTTATTAAAATAATCACGTAAACCTAATTTAAATGGTTAAACTAGTCATTAAATTAATTGGATATTTTTTTTAGTTGTTTATTTTTATAACACGTAACACAATGCCTATATTAAATAGGGTGTTACACAAAGCATTGAGAATATTGGTCCGTTGCAAAACGGTGAACAAGATGCACACGATGCTAATTGAAGAACAGATGCAAGTGAAGTTGAATGGGAAGAGTTAATACAAGACGATGTTAGAGAAATGGAAGAAGTAAGAGATAATAGAAAAAATCAATTATCATGAATGTATTAGTGAAAGATCTAATTGATAGTTTAGACATATTTGATTTTTTTTCTTTTCAACATTGAACATATTTGATTTATTATTATTATTACTATCAAGAATAACTCTAATTTACCTCTTTCAACTTTGCTCTATTTGAAGTTTAGTCCTCAAATTTAAAAAATGTGTATTAAAGTCCAATAATTAGTAAATGTGTGCTATTTGATCCTTAAATATGATGTTCGTCATATAATTGACTAAATTTGTCACTATAACAACTACAACACGTGAGATGCTGGTGACCAACTCTTGACGCACGTCATATTTAAGGAGCAAATCACATACATTTACAAGTTAAAGGACCTTAGTGCACAATTTTTAAGTTGGAGGATTAAATTGTACATGGAGTAAAGTTGAAAGGGCTATAATGGAGTTTTCCCTCACTATTATTATTGAACATTTCATTATTTTTCACTTAAAAACATGATTGATTTAGTTTTAATTTTATTTGAAAATATAAAACTCTATTATAGTTGAAGAAGGAACAATTGTACGCATCATAGGAAGATAATTGACATAGCCACGTAATGTTTTAATAGAATATTTAAAGTCAACACCCTTTCACTTTTAATTTTGAAAAATAAACAAAAGGTTGACATTCAATTATGAAAGTAAACAAATATGATATGGATAGATACATTCTAAATTATTAATGTACGTGATACTATTAATAAAATGAATATGCTATTGTCATAATTATGCTGATAAATAAGAAATAATTTTCTAAACTTTGACATTTAACAAAATAATGTGCTAATCTGACAATAAAAATGTGCTAATTCAATAATACAATTCATCTACTTTATGTTAATATGTTTATAATGTTATCTAGTTTGACCACCGATTTTAACTTGTAAAACCTTAAACCATCATTCTATCTAATTCTTCAAATTTTAAAAGATTATTGTTTTTAGATGATATTTAAGATTATTTCAATTTTTTTAAAAAAGTACTTTTATACAAACATCTTTCACCATAAGTACTTACGCATGTCCTTTTAAGTGATTTTATCATTAAAAAAAAGTACTTTTACATTTTTATATTCAAACAACAATAAATTAAAAAAATTATATTTGAATGCGATATCCAAACATAAAATAGCTTTTACTTGAAAAAAAAAAGATCTTTTCAAAAAAAAACCTTATATAAAAAAGACTTTTTTTTTAAAACACATCCAAATGAACCCAAAGAAGTTCAAAAGGAAGCAATCCATGCCCTTTCACCTCTTAGTGTGGCCATGACTTCCCTTATGGTTTCTTAGGGTTTTTTTTTCACTCTCTCATTCAAATATATCAAAGGTTCTCATAAACACACAACCACCTCAAGATTACATGGTTTGGCATCTATATCCACTAGAACCACTCAGGCCGTGGACTATGTTTAGGGTACTAGGAACCCAAATTTTCATATTTTGACTTCTATTAACTCATGCCATTGCCTATTGTCCCTAGTATGGCCGTGACTTAGAGATCATAACATAATATAGGTTTTTTGTGATTAATTCCACTTGAGTTATATCTAAACCTCTTTAAACACTAAAACTCTAACTCACACATAATTAAATCAATCACAAACCTAATTAAGCCACCTTGGCCGTGAGTGTTGAATGGGTTACCAAATCCCATATTTTCTTCCGAGTGTAATTTTTGCCTAGTTTCATACTTAAAATCACCCAATTAGCTTCCTAACATCAAATCTAACACATAATACTCCCCAAAATCCTCTTGGCCATGCATTACATAAAGTGACCCACATCACTTTAAAAATACAAATAAATATAGTAAGTCTTATTAAGGTGTCTACACATCATAAAATCCTTAACATCACCCACTTTCACCAAAACTAAAATTTAAAACATGAAAAACAAAATTATTCAATAGTGAACCCTAATTTGGCTGTGAGTTATAGGGCCATCAAGATGCAAAATTTCCACAATATTCAAGTACAAGCTCAACTCACACTATATATCTCATAACCACACATAATCATCAAGATCAATCATAGACAACATCATCCACTCAAAGCCCTAACCATAGCAACTTGAAAAACACCATCTTCCCACTTGAAAATGGGCTTACAAGCTTCACAAAACTTGTAGATCTAGCCACCCATCATCCATAAATCAAAGAAAAACTCAAGATAGAAGGAGTTCTAGAAATCAAGATTCATCAACCCACCATGAAAACCATAGATTTTTAAGGAGAAAAAGAGTGGATTAGAGTCCCTACCTCTTAAGGACCGCTTGGTTCTTGGATTTCTAGCACTTTTCCCCTTTTTCTTTGTTTTTTCTTCTTCTCCTTGCTCTTCTCTCCCTTGGCCGTGCACCTTCTTCCCTCTTCCTTCTCTTTTCTTTTCTTTCTTCTCTCTTCCTCTTTCTATTATGGCCATGGGTTTTGGGACTAAAGGGGAATTATTTGGTTTGTTTGTTATTGCATAAGCTAATTTGTTTTATTATGCAAGCCAATTAGAAGCCACCCTTTTCATTTATTCCTATCATGTTAATCATGACATTTAGTTAGGTTGCAACTAAATTGGTTAGAATTGAACTAAATAAAAGTAACTTAATAGTAACTAGTTTAGTTACTCTAACTAGACAATGATTATTTTTCCTAACCAATTGGAATTTGCCACTTGTCATGGTTCCATTGGTCATTCTTGGCCAATTATAGATTTGCACATGTAAACCTCTTCAAATGTCACATTTTGGTTGGCTTAGAGTAAGCTAATTTCACTTATTTTAATTAATAAGTGTTTGGAAGCTAATTAATAAATTAGAGAATTAATTTGGTTAATTTATGTTTTCTAATATTTTTTTTCTTACTGAACAAAAATGCCCTTGATCACAGATTTAAAATTATAAAATTGTCACAGTATATTATTCCCTTAGATATTTTAACTATTTCTAATTTCTTCTGGATAATTTACAATATTCTCTTTTATTTAAATAATAAAACAAAAATACTAATTATTAAATAGGGCAATTAATAATGACAAATAAGAAAATAAAATTTAAAATTAATTTAAGGCTTTATAATTCATATTTACTTAAATGGAGATGTTACATCAATACAATCATTTTGTATTTTTGGTGATGTCCTTTAGATTAATAAATGCACCAACTGTTTTTATAGACATAATGAATAGGGTATTTAAACCTTACTTGGACCATTTTGTGATTGTATTTGTATTTGACATCCTGGTTTATTTTAAAGTAGAAGATGATCGTGAATCACACTATGGATCTGTGCTAGAATCCTTGTGAGGTCAGCAACTAATTTCTAAGTTTTTAAAGTGTGAGTTTAGGCTAACTAGGGTTTCGTTACCAGGTCATGTGGTATTGAATGAGGACATCAAGGTGGATCTAAAAGGATGGAAGCTGTTCAAAATTGGCTAAGACCTACTAGTGTCACATAGATCCACAATTTTTTCAGTTTAGCTGGGTACTATAAAAGATTTGTTGAGGACTTCTCCAAATTTTTAGCTCTATTAACCAAGTTGACACATAAAGAAGTTTATATATATCTTGTGAGGAGAGCTTCTAGCAATTGAAATAGTGTTTGTTTTTAGCACATATTTGCATTGCCTTCAAGGACATGACACTTTGTAGTGTATTGTGATGCTTCAAGAGTTGGCCATAGGTGTGTTTTGATGGAACAAGGAAAATATATTGCTTATGCTTCCCATCAGTTGAAGAAGCAAGAGCAGAATTACTCTACACAAAAACTTGAGATGGTAGCAATTGTTTTTGTACTCAAGATTTGAATGTATTACCTATATGGTGAGACTTGTGAGATAAACACAAACCATAAGAGCTTGAGATATATCTTCAATAAGAAGGACCCCAATCTACGAAAAAGACGATGGATGGAGTTACTAAAAGATTGCTTACACTATATTGTATCATCCGAGGAAAGCATATGTTATAGCTAATGCACAAAGCAAGAAAGCATTGATAAGTTAGCCTATTTTACAGTTAAGATGAAACCTAGAGTTAGAGTGGTAGACACAGATGGGTCTACATGTCATATTCAGTATATCTCCACTGGGAGCTTTGTTAGCTCATGTCTAGATCAAATTCAATTTGTTGGAGAAGAAACTTCAAGAAGCTACTCACTCTTTTTTTCACACTATAACATCCAAAAGCAAATAAGATGTACCAAAACTTGAAATAATATTAGCGGTTTGGCATGAAGAGAGACATTGTAGAGTTTGTACCTAGATTCATGATTTGTCAGTGTCATAATGTACCCAAAGCACGTCGCAACGAAAAGCAAATAATTTATAGAAAATATAAAATTTAAGAGTTGCCACTAATTTTTATTATAGGAAAATAATTAAAAAAAATTTATTAGCAAACTGGTCTTTTAAAATGAGATCAAATTCGAGAATCTAATTATGCACATGGAAGGTAAATACTTAATCCTACTGCACCTTGATACATCTATCTTAAAACGATTACCTTAAAGTCAATTGTGCAAATTAATAACTTCAAAAAATATTTATTTTATCCCTTAAAACAAAATAACAAATAACAAACGATGATAAAACATAAACAAAAGATTAAATGAAAATATTTATAATTTTGGCTTACATTGCATATCTACATATTCTTACGTGCAATGGAAGTCAAAACTACGTAATTCTTATAAAAAAAATAATTATATGTTGAAGGATTTTAAAAAAAATGAATGATGATTAAAAAATACTTGATCAAAAGAAAATGATTGATTGATTGACTAATTTAAGTATTAACAAATTCTTACAGGATTGAGTCATAACAATGAAATCCATAGAGTAATCCCAAAATAAGTTAGGAAGACTTCTTCTTCAAAATCACTAAAGGTGAGTTATTTGATTATTCATGAATCCTCATAAGGTTAAGTCGCAATTAAATACACTGAGCAATCTTAAAATAGGTCAGGGAGCACTAGCTCCTCAAAACCCATAAATGCGAGTTGTTTAAGTATTGGTAAATAAAAACATCAAATTTTGTTGAAATCAAAGATAAACTATTATTTGATTTTGATTACAAGCAATAGGAAAATATAAATGATAAATTGTAAATATGAAGGCAATTAAAATAATTTTAAACTATGAGAAAAATGCTAACGCAAGTAATGATGAAAATCAACAAGCATGGTTAAGCACATTTGTCTTAAATTACTATTTATTATTTTTATTTTCTATCTACTTATTATTTTATTTTCTTTCCCTAAATTGTGATGGGTTTAACAAGAATAAAAAACAACAATCAAAATTGGAGAGTAGGCCTCACGGCCCAAAACATAACTAGAAATGTGGACCAAAATAATACCTGATATAGGCTTTTATTTCACATGGCCCAATGGTGTACTAGTGCCCAACCCAACACCTTGAGGAAAGAAGGAACGTAGTCTGTATGTACTGTAGGGGAATTAAAGCAAAAGATAGCTTCTTCGGCCAGAGAAATGGTTTGGGGTGCCATGGCAGTGGTGATGCGTGGTGATGGTGTGATGCCAGTATCATGTGAGATGAGTGTGAAGTGGGTTGTAAGGAGGGTGAGTTGCTAGTTCATGGTACTTGTTTGTGTTTCTGGTTACTTGGGTGGTCCTAGTGTGTTTCCGGTGAGTGAGAGCGTGAGTGAACAGTACATGAAGTGAACGAGACGTGATGGTGCAGGAGTTGTGAAGCGATGGTGAGTGTGTGATGATATTCTCGTGAGAGTATGTGCGTGAGAGAGTGATGCGTGTGTTTGTGAGAGTAAGGCTGTTAAGGAATGCATGTGCGTCTGTGATTGTGAGGTTTGTGAAGAAGGTGCAATAGTGGGTGAAAGCGTAGGTATGAGGTGAGCCGAAAGTGCAGAGTGTGTGCATGAGAAAGTGATGCATGGGTGAGGTGTTGAGGTGTGTGCCAAATGGTGAAGGTGAGTGCATAGGTGCATGCTATGCGTGCATGGTGAATGCCAATGGCGAAGGATAGAAGGGGCGGCCCTCCCAAAACAAAAAGAAATTTGGACATGACTATAGATGCTAGTTGAGGGTGAGGCTTTCTTAATATCCATTTCAACTAAATCTACAAAACTATAATTTGGTCCTACATTAGTCATCTTCAGAAAAATGAGAGAAGACAGAAAAAAGAGCTTTGTTCAATATGCCACGTGCTCTTCAAATGAAACTTATTAATAGCCTTAACAATTGTCTGTCAACATTGATTCAGTTTTTTTTTATTTAAATAAAAAGCTAGAGATAAAAATATTAGTTTGCCCCTCCAAAATATTACATCAAGTTTCTGCCATTGGTGAATGCAATGGATGAGTGAGGCGCGGTGCATGTAAAATGAGTGAACTTGGTTCTTGTGTGGCCATGTGGGTGAGTGGTGAAGTGTTGGAGGCTGATGGATTGCGTGTGAAGATGCTAGTGAGTTGAAATGCTAGGCGTGGAGGTGCTAGCGGAGATGACAAGTGATGGACTGAGCTGTAATGGGGCGGTGCTTGAAGTAAGACACCATATTGTATAAGGGATGAATAGTATAATATAATTAATATAATTATATTTATTCAAACATTAACTATATAAAATTATATAAGATAAAATAATTTGATTGTTATCTGTTATTGGGTCAAGACTGAAAAAAATTAGTTTGACTAAATATTATACTATATAGTGTCTTACTCAAATATTGTATAAAGAGAGATAATATTAATTATATTATACTACACGTTGTTTGCTTATATAGTGTATCAATCGGTGCCAAAAATGGTGTGTACTAGAGAGTTAAAGCATCTCATGTGATTTAGGCTAATAAAAATAAAGAAGGAAATCCAGGCAACTTCTCTATTTTAATACTCATTAGCAGTTACAAATGCACTAAATCATAGAAAACATTTATACATTGACTCTAAACATGATGATCCACCAAGAACATTCACCCATTAGCCCAAAAATCCAATCCAACATCCTTCGCACAGTACTCAGAAAAATTTTATTGATTGAGATTTCTAAATAGATCCTGCACTGAAGAACCAGTCATATTAGTGCAAGTGTAATTGAATGAATGAGCAAGCATTCCTAATCTTCCACTTGGAGGGTTTAAGTCAATTCATAAGTAAATTTAAGCAAAATAATAGCACACGACCTCTAAGGTATGATAGATTCAACACAAAAATCTCAAAATCATATCCATTTCCAATAATCATTTAAGAGCCAAGAGAAAGGCAAGACCAAAACCCACACAAATTAGTTAGTCACAAAACAACTTGTGAACAAATAATCCTTTCCATCCATAGTAAATGTGTACATGCCTGAATAATACAAGTTGAACACAGACTCGCCTCAAATAATTCAAAGAAGGAAAAGAAAAAAGAGCAGGGGAAGGATTGTGAATTTACCCGTTGGAACACAACTTCATGCCCCTTGAATTAATTCCCTACCCTTGAACTCCTTTTTAGTCCTTTACGCAACCCAGCTCTATTTCTCTGTTCTCTCCAGAACTCAACAAAACACAGCCCCTCTCAAAAAATCTCTCACCCTTTCTATTTGCTCTTTCAAGAACCCAGAAGCAGGCTAAAAAATCTCCCAAAACCTCTCTGCTCTCTCTAAACCTAGCAATCGAAAAAAAAAATCCCCCCAAATGAAAAAATGCCTTACCCCTCTCCCTTACACCCTTTTATAGGAGAACCCACTGTAGGAAGCGTAGATGAACCCAAACAGAATTTTACAAAGTAACAAGATAAATAACACTCAATTGATAATAGTTTTGGAATACAAAATCTCACACAATTGAATCAAACAAGCTGTTGCTTGATATTTCACAAGAGCTGCTGCTCTTTTTCTCAAAGAAACACCCACTCAGATGCACTACATACAAAAAACAATATCCTATTTATAGACTAAGTAAACCGCCTAACTCATGCTAGCTGTAATACCTATCAGACTTGCCGCCTAACTCATGCTAGCTGTAATACCTATCAGACTTGGTCACCTTTCATATAGTCAATTAAAGGACTCCTTCACCATTAAGTTTTCTTAAAATTCGGCTAGCCAATGAAAATTCATGGGAATTTCTTCAAAATTCTAGATTATTACTTTCAACAGCCTCCCTTAATCTTGAACTTTGAATTTTGTACTATGAGCATTCCTTTCAATTTTTCAAACAGCTTTGCTTTTAACAGCTTAGTCAAAATATCTGCAACTTGATCTTTAGATCTGCAAAACACAATTTCAATTTCTTCATTTTTAACTAACTCTCTGATGTAGTGATACTTGATATCGATATGCTTGTACCTGCCATGAAATACGGGATTCTTGGCTAATGCAATTGTTGAGCTGTTATCACATATAATCTTTGCAGGACCATCTTGCCCGTGCTTCAATTCCTCGAGCATCCTTCGAAGCCATACTGCTTGACATGCTGCTGATGTCGCTAGCATATACTCAACCTCTGTCATGGATAAAGCAACGACCTGTTGCTTCTTCGATGGCCATGAGAACACACGTGTTCCAAGATAAAATGCATAACCAGAAGTACTCTTCTGAGTTTCCACATCTCCAGGCCAATCACTATCTGTATAGCCTACTAAACTAAAATTATCTGAATGAGTATATAGAATACCATGATCTCGAGTACCACTAATATATCTCAAGATCCGTTTTGCTGCCTGCAAATGTGATTGTTGTGGTGTCTCCATGAAGCGACTGATAATTCCTATTCCATAGACGATGTTTGGCCTAGTTGAAGTCAAATAGCGCAGACTACCAACTATACTTTTAAAATGTGTAGAATTTATCAATTCACTTGTTCCTTCTTTCTTCATTTCCAAACATTCTGCAACTGGAGTTCTGATTGGTTTAACAAATTCCATTTTGAATTTCTTTAAAATATCATCGGCATACTTCTTTTGCGAAATAAAGATGCCATCTTCTGTCTATTGTACTCCTATACCCAAGAAGTAAGACATAAGACCCATGTCTGTCATTTCAAACTGATGTATCATGGCCTCCCTGAATTCTACAAACATTGCTTCAGAGTTACCGGTGAATATAAGATCATCCACATACAAGAATACAATCATCATATCACCCTTATTGTTTGTCTTGACATATAACGTGTTCATAAGGGCACTTCTGGAATCCAGCCTGCAACATGTATGAATCTATGCGAGAGTACCAAGCTCGTGGAGCCTGTTTTAATCCATGCAATGCTTTCTTCAGTCGGTAAACACAATTCTCTTGTCCTTTCTTAACATATCCTGGTGGCTGCTCAACATATACTTCCTCTTCTAGAAATCCATTGAGGAATGCTGACTTTACATCCATTTGATGTATTTTCCACCCGTTCTGTGCTACAAGTGCTATTATTATACGAATAGTATCCATTCTGGTAACTGGTGTGAATACCTCAAAATAGTCAATTCCTAGCCTCTGCTTATAACCTTTGACTACTAACCTTGCCTTGAGTCACTCCACCTGACCGTCAGACCTGTACTTCGTCTTGTACACCCATTTAACACCTATTGGCTTCTTTCCTGCTGGTAGAGAAGTCATCTCCCAAGTGTTATTCTTCTCAATAGAATGGATTTCCTCATCCATTGCCTGAATCCATCTGTCATCCTATGATACAATTTCATAGGATATTGGATCATAATCGGCAAATAAACAGAAATTTACCGAAGTCTCGTCTGTGACTTCATCGGTATCATCACTATCATCATCTGTTGTGACAACATAGTCCTTTAGGTGTGCTGGCATCCTCCGTGCTCTCCTAGGACGTTCTATATGCACTATTGCTGGTGGTTGTGGATAAGATGTACCACTAGGCATATATTCATCAGCATCTTGCCCATTTATATCTTCTACTTTGATCACAACACCATGGTCTGCATCATTTTTATTAGTCCAAGCCATGCTTCGTCTTCAATGAACTGGACATCTCTTCTCACAATGACTTCTTTAGTGATAGGATTATAAAGCTTATAACCCTTTGTTACTTCACTATAGCCGATGAAGATGCACTTTTGACTCTTGTCATCCAACTTCTTTCTCTTTTCATTTGGTATATGGGGATATGCGATGCATCCAAATACACGTAATAAGGAAACATCTAGCTTGTTCCCACACCACGCCTCCCGTGGAGTTCTCCCATAGACGTTCCTTGTTGGACACCTGTTTAACAAGTAAACTGCACAAGCAACTGCCTTCGCCCAGAATTCTTTTGGCAAACCTTTCACTCTTAACATGGTCCTCGTCATCTCAATAATTGTTCTGTTCTTTCTTTCAGCTATACCATTCTGCTAGAGAGTATAACTGGCTGTTAACTGGCAATGGATCCCTTCTGACTTGCAATAGTTCTGAAACTCGTTAGAGGTGAACTCTCCGCCTCTATCAGATCTCAGAGTCTTCAAATTAAAGCCACTTTGTTTTTTAACAAATGCTTTAAATTCTTTAAATTTGCCAAAAGTTTCAGATTTTTCTTTTAAGAAATATACCCAAGTTTTCCTTGTAAATTCATCAACGAAAACTAGAATATACCTCTTGCCTCCGAGTGATTCTACCTCAGTTGGGCCGCACAAATCTGTATGCACCAACTCCAATGGCTTCTTTGCTCCTCTGGACTTTCCTACTGGAAAAGAATCTCTGTGTTGCTTGCCGAGAAGACATCCTTCACATGGTCTGTCTGGAACATCAATAAATGGTAGGCCTGTCACCATCTTCTTCTGTGCCAGTAATTTCAATCCCCTGAAATTCAGATGACCAAATCATAGATGCCATAGCCAACTATTGTCTTTAAACAAAGCTTGCAAACTCATCAGGCCTTTTGCTTGCAACATCAGAGGAAACATCTGATTCTTTGTCATTTGCACCTTTGTGAGTAGCTTGTTGTTGTTCTTCCATATCATACACATTCTATCCTGGATTTCAATTTTGTACCCTCTTTATGTAAGTTGTCCGATGCTCAACAAATTCCAATACAGTCCTGGTACAAAAAATACATCTGAAATAGTAACATCGCTGCCATCCTTTGACTGAATTTTGATGTCACCTTTGCCCATCACAGAAACTTTAGATTTATTTCTAAAATTGACTTCTTTGTGAACAGATTCATCTAATTTTGAGAATAAATCTTTTCTTCGCACATATGGTTGGAGCATCCACTGTCAAGATACCACAAATCTGGATATTTGGTATCTGGTTCAACAATATTACAAGCTAAAGTCAAATTTTCCTCTATGCTGACAGTATTTGCATGTTCTGCTGGAACATTATGCTTCTTTGATGGACATTCAAACTTAAAATGCCTATATTTTTTACATCCGTAGCACTGAATATGAGACTTGTCACGATCTTTAGAATTATTGCTGCTGCTGGAATTATTCTTGTTGAAATATCCTCCTTTGCCATGTCTTTGACTTTGACCACGACCACGACCTTGGCCACCTTGAAAGCCTTTGTGGTTTTTCTAAACCACCCTACTCTGCAACACCTGCTCTGTGTTGAAACTGCTGACTTTCTGATTCATTCTCTGCTCATGAGAACATAGAGACTCCATCAACCGTTCAACTGTCATGGTTGATGTATCTTGGGCCTCTTCAATTGCCGTTACAACGTAGTTAAATCTGTTCATCAAAGATCGTAGGATCTTCTCAACCACTTTTTGCTCGTCCAGAGTTTCACCGTTAACTCTCATCTGGTTAACAATAGATTGCACATGATCAAAATATGCCTGGATTGTTTTTGAATCATTCATACATAATGTCTCAAAATCAGCTCTAAGTGTTTGTAGTCGAACCCTCTTGACTCGATCATCACATTTGTAAGACTTTTGCAAAATATCCCACGCTGCCTTTGATGTCTCTGCCACCGATATTTTGTCAAATATCGATTCTTCAACGGCTTGAAAGATTACAAACAATGCCTTCTAATCTTTCTTGTGGTTCTCCTCCAGTTTATCTCTTTCCTCCTTCTTGAGCTCTTCAAATTCTTTTGGGTCTTTTACATCTGTAAAGCCTTTCTCCACAAAATTCTACAAATCTTGGGACCGGAAAAATACTTTCAATTGGATAGACCAATTGCAAAAAAATTTTCCTGAGAATTTTGGGAGTTGCAAAGGAATTGAATTACTTGCAAGACATGATTCAATTATTTGCACCTCACAAAATTTGAACGTAGCTCTGATGCCAAATGTAGAAAGCATAGATGAACCCAAATAGAATTTTGCAAAGTAACAAGATAAATAACACTCAATTGATAATAGTTTTGGAATACAAAATCTCACACAATTGAATCAAACAAGCTGTTGCTTGATATTTCACAAGAGTTGCTTCTCTTTTTCTCAAAGATACACCCACTCAGATGCACTACATACAAAAAACAATATCTTATTTATAGACTAAGTAAACTGCCTAACTCATGCTAGCTGTAATACCTACCAGACTTTGTTACCTTTCATATAATCAATTAAAGGACTCCTTCACCATTAAACTTTCTTAAAATTCGTCTGGCCAATGAAAACTCATGGGAATTTCTTCAAAGTTCTAGATTATTACTTTCAACACCCACGCCTTAAATTTAGAAATTTCTCCCTCCTCGTGTCTGCGATGCATGGAGAATCAAGCCCTCAAGCCATTGGAGAGGTGCGCTCCTTGGTGCCCCCTCTGACTCTGCTCCCTGCGGATGGATCGTCAATCTCTCTTGTGCAAACGAACAATAGCTCAAGTAACCCAGCCCCCGCGTGCGTGATAGAAGTAGCACCAGAATGGGAAGGGGTGAAGCGCGAGTACCATTGGGGAGTACGTGAACATATAAGCTAATTCAAATGCAAGGTGTGGGGGAGAGGTGATTTTTAGGTGAATGAGTGAAAAATGAGCAATGTGTTCATAAACTTTTTTTTTTTTAATACACCCTCTAAAAAAAAACAGTAAAGGTAAGTTTTTTTTATCATAAAAAATAAATATAAAAAAATATAAAAAATAAGTGTATGAATAATATTTTTTTTGTTTTTTTAATAAAAAATTAGCTTAGGTTTTGGGTCATGGGGTTGTGGCTTTTGGAAGTCGGGTTTGGAGCATAATTGGGTCGCTTGAATCTACAGTTGGGCTGAGTGGGTTTATTTTGGATTAAAAAATTTGTTATTATCAAAACAAATCATTTTTACATTTTTATTTTTAATTTTTTTTATATTTTTCCTTAAATTTTTAACCAAAAGGATAACAATATTTTTTGAAACTTTTTGTTTATTAATTCTTTTCATTTGGACAAAAATTGAATGTTAACAAAGGGAAATTAAATCAAAGGAGTTGGTTTCATGAAAATTTTATCTATTAAAATAATTATTTTCTTTATATCATTTTTAGGTTGCTCCAAAATTCAGAAAGAGTAAACACCTCACTCGATCCTCCATAAATGCCTTCTTTTCCATTTTGGTTCTTCTTAGATTATTTTTGTCAATTAAGGATTTATCAGTTTAAAATTTTTCCAAGCTATCCTTGTATCCAATACTCACTAACACTGTCTTAAAAATGTTTTTACTTGTTTCATTTTTTGCCAACGTGGTGATGACATGTATCATAATAATGACGCGTTATTTAATTTTTTTTAAAAAAATATCTTTTAACAAAAAATTGAATATGAAAAAAGGAATAAATCTCTTAGACATTTAATACCCCAAACTATGACGTATAATCGCACTGTCAGAGTGGGAAGGGATTCATTGTTCGAAAGAATAATTATTGCAAAAAAGACTCCATTTAAATTGGATGAGAGGTTCTACAGGAGAGACTTTCTTTTGCTGACTGACGTCAAACCTTGTTTCCTTAAAATCTACAATAAAGTTTTTACGTCCCAAAAAATATTCCTTGAGGTAATCGAGATTATATTCAATAAAAAGATGAAGAGACAAAACTATGGAGAATATTGTAGGAGATCATATAAAAGAGAAATATGATTATAAACTTAATACCATGTTTCAAGGTAGTTAGTCTATTTCTTTTTTTTTTTTTGGGTTTGATTCTAGATGAATATTTTAGTGCAGCATATTGATTTCTTAGGATAGAAAGGATTGATTATGGCTAGTCCTTAATAAGGACTGAAAATAAAATGAAGAATGGATTGCATAAATTGTTTTAGCGATTAAATAAAATGTACAACCAATATCTATTTCATATGTATGATGGTTTAATGCTAATAAAAAAGTAGTATGTAATTGCTATTTGGGCCTTGATTTTCCCAAGCTCTCAAGTTTGGCCACTAAAAATGTTACGATACATAATTTTAAAAAAAAAGATAAGCTTTAAGAGAAAAAAAAAGGATTGAAATAAGCATCAATAAAAAAAAAAGAAAGAGAACATAGGTATTATAAAAAAAAAAAAAAAGAGAGAGAGATTTATTATTTAAGTCTCACGTTTAAAAAAGAAATCTAATATTGTTTTAAATTTTAAATTCCATGTCAAAAAAATAGTTAACTCTTTTCCTCTAAAATTGATTATATATAGATTTTAAAGTAAGTAAATTTAATTGTCATTTCTCTTTAAACTTTTTTCAGAAGAGTAAAAGATTTTAGTAAATTTTGAGAGTAATATCTGATATCGATTGAAAATTTTGAGTTATTTTGATTTAAGTTAGGTAAGTAGATATTTTATTTAGTAATTTTTTTATGTTTTTATTTTATTTTATTTTTATTTAATGTTTTTATTGAATAATTTTGGGTAGTGAATTTAGGTTTTGATATCTAGAATTATTTAGGATTTAGGAATTCAATTAAGAAGATCAATTTATAAAATGATATAGGAAACTTTCAGTTCACCATGATGAATTGTTAAAAGAAGACCCAATTAGATATTGCTAATATTGTGAGTTGTTTCTATCTATTATATGTCTATTTGAAATTTCTTTTGAAAATTTTGAAACATACTTTTATCATTGAGTTTTGAATATAGTAGAGCCTTAGAAACTCTTAAGACAAGAAACTATTGGAAAACTCATTCGATTTGTGAATACGATTATAATAAACCGTTGATTGAACTGAAAATTTTTACTATCATAAAAAATATTGATTTTTAAATTGTCATGTGTTTGAACTTATATTAAAATGGTTTTGGACCATTAAATTGAAAGTTTTTGCAATTATAGAAAATATTGGCTTTTTAAATTTGTCATATGTATAGACTTTATATTGACAATGGTTTTGGACAATTGATGAATAATGATACGGAATATATTACTTATAAGAAAAGAAATCTGAAGTCTATTAAACTTGAATTTTCTAATGTCAGAAATTATTTTCTTGAATTAAGTTTTTTTTATAAATTTGATATTATTTCTATTCATAAGAAAATTTATTTATTTTTATAATGTATTACTATAATTTTTTAAAATAATTTCTTTAGAAGAAATCATTGTCAGACGCTGTATCTAATAGTAGTGAATATCAGTCTGGTGCAACTTGTATAATCAAATTGGATCTTAGTTAGCTGGGGGATACTAACCTAGTGAGTCATGTGAGTTAGATATCTTTTTTGAGTATAACGTTCATCAATTTAAGCTGTAAGCTTATCAGATTCAGTTCAAGCCTTGGGCTTCTCAGTTTGGTTAGTTTACCCACATACTATGTGCTTGGTTTGTTCAATTCAAGTCTTGCCTTGTCAGTTTGGTTACCTTACCCTGTGAGCTGTATGCTCGATCTGTTCTGGTTATGTTCAGTGAATTCTCTCATATTATTTATGTTTTAATTGATTATTTCAGATTTTGATATATTGAAAATGTTAGTCTATTGACTTACTATTTTATAAAATCTTTTTGATAAAAAATATTATGATCATAGATTTGAAATATTTTATCTCAGAAAATATTATTTTTTTAAGTATTTTATTGTTTGTTAGTTCATAATTAATTTTCCTTATACGTACATTTTCAATATTTATTTGTAAAAATTTTTTTATATAGAAAAACTCTTGCCCTTATTTGTCTAATTTCTAATGTAATAGCTAGATATTGATTACTCACTGAGATGTAAACTTATTCAAATCGTGATTAAATATTTTTTTTAGATGCAAGAAAAAAGATTGTTTCTGATTTTGCACATTCGGTTTGATCGAGTCTACAGTTGTTTTGGTAAACCCGACACATTATTCGTATAGGCAAGTTTTAATATTTATTTTAGTTTGTTTAATATTTTAATTTGAAAGTCTTATAAGTTTGACACTCTTTGATGTACTATATTATTTTTACAAGTAAAATCTATGTCAGATTGACATTTGTTAGTCACCAATTTAAACTATCTTATGGTATTTTATTTTTTAATAAATTATTACTGATTGAGATTTACCTGTTAGATATTGCAAAGTTCGAATATATACTTGAATAAAAGTATTTTTCGAGCCCCTATGATAATTATTTTGAATTGTCTGTTTTGAGTTATAAGTTTAAAACTTGTATGATTTAGTTAAACTTATGATAAGCTCTTGTCATATGTCGAGTATAGAGCCCCATTTCGGGTCGTGACAAAGATAAGTTTAACTTAATGATTTCCTAGTAACAATGAATGAGAAAATATATATATTGACATGCTAGTTTAAAACTTTAATTGATATTATTAATTTATCATCGCTACTTTGAATTTCAAGGGTAACAATTTCATCTTCTAATACTACCACAAATAACAAGGAATCGGCTAACTATGCCAACTTGGTCAGTTATGTGAGTTCGGATGACTAAAAATTTAAAACTGCTTTTTTTTAAAAATAAAAAAGTGCTTTTTTTTTTCCTGAAAATAGCTTAAACAAACGGACCCAAAAAGAATTAATTTCCCCCTAGTCAATGATGAAGATATGCATAGTGTTCATATTCATTCACTATGTCAAATGGAGTCTAATGTAGGCACTAAGCAATCTATTAATGTAGTTGAAGTAATTAGAAGTAATGATGAAAGGGTGCTTGTGAAGATGAGCCTCTTGAATATGTAGATGATGGAGATTGTGAATTTGATAAATACTCAGATGACTATGACAGTGCAGAAGTTGAAGCTTACAAGATGAGTGGAGGAGATATTGACATTGATGATGGTAATAATGACAATGAATTTGAGCGAAATACACATTGTGAAAGGGATAGACTAGTTGTCAAGCTATCATTTGGCACAAACCTGAAATTGATGAGGATAAATACCATACTAGGGAGTTAGGAAGTGATGAATATTCTTCTGATGAGGAGCTAAAAATGAAAAGCACAATGAGGTGGCCCAAATTCAATGAATTAGTTCAATATGGGATTGTGAGATTTGAGTTAGGAATGGAGTTTCCTAACTTGAAGGTGTTTAAGCAAGCTATTACGGATTACGTTGTACATGCTGGGAAAAATTAAATTCTGTAAAAAGGATGCAAAGAGATGCAGGGCAAAATATATAGATGAATGCTCTTGGGAAATATTTTGTTCATGGGCAAAAGACAGACATATCTTTCAAGTAAGGACATTTAAATCTGAAATTGTGTCAGAACTAGGAAGATTGAACAAGCAAGTTCAAAAAGCTTGCAGATAAATTATTACCATATTTGAGAACCAACTCAAATCCATCAATATATATGTGATTAATTACATAAAGAGTACATTTGGTGTCAATTCATCAATAAATACGACATATAAAGCATGGAAAAGAGCAAAGAAAAAAAATATGATGATGAGAAGGTTCAATTACGAGGAGCTACCAATTTGAAATGAGGGATCAACCATACAATTGATAGTAAACCAACCGTTGCTTCTAGTGTTTCATAAAGTTTTTTTTTTTTTGGGTGTTCGTGTTTCATAAAGTTTATATATGTCAAGTTGCATGCAAGACTAGAATCGTGGCTTGGTGCAAGCCACTATTTGGCTTTGGTGGATGTTTTTTGGAATGGATATTATAGAGGAACTTGTATTGACAGTAGGTATGACTGAAGGAGATTATGAGTTTTATCCAGTTCATATGCAGTGGTTGACTTGGAGACACTTGACACTTTTTTTTTTTTATCAGGGGGTGGGGGATTTTGGGGAAGGGGATTGGGAGGGGGAGGGATTGGGAGTCGAGCCTCGGTGCCGTGTATCAAGCACACCTGCCTTTACCATGTGATCTACACGCCTGACGGCAGACACATGGCACTTGGACTTGGTTTCCAAACCTAAACTATTGGAAGATTTTAGGCCTGTGTCCGAGAATGAGCTGGACTTCTATTAATGGCAGGACAAAAGGTGTTAACAAATCTGATTTCGAAATGCATTTTTATTTATTTCTAAATTACATACTTTTAAATTTTCTTTTTTTGTTTTAATTGCTGAGTTTCCAACAATGTTTTGAGCATTTAATTCCAGAAACTGATCACCATTGTGTGATGCATATATGGAGGAACTTAAAGTACAAGGGAAAACAATTGAAAGGCATGTTATTTGCTTGTGAGCTAAAACGACAACCATGAAGAACTTTGAAGAAAAAATGGAGTCAAAGAAGGTTAATGAGGGTGCTTGGGAGTACTTGGCAGGCATAGAGCCCAAACTATGGACTAGAGCTGCTTTTAGATCTTATACTAAAAGCCGAAATTTCACCAATATATGTGACCAATTTAATAGCAAGTCCCTCATTCCTAGGACAAAACCAATTATAAGTTGCTTGGATGATATTAGAGTATACATTATGGAGAAGATGATAACATAAAGATGGAGGTTGGCAAAGTTTATAGGGGATCTGAATCCTAAAGCGCGTAATAAACTTGAAGACAACAAATGGGAGAGTAGGTTATGGTTTGCTAAATGCGCTGGTGACTAAAAAGAGGCAAAGTACGAGTTTAGCTGTCCTTCAATCAAGTTTGTGATGGATTTGAAAGATTCTAAATGCTTATGAGATCTTTGTTTTTGTGCCATGTAAACATGCAATGGAAGCAATATTTGAAAACCACTCAGAACCAGAAGACTTCGTGCATGCTTCATTGAAGAGATAAGCATTTGAGGAAGCCTATAAGCCCTTCATTAATGCAGTGAATGGCCAGAATCTTGGTCTGGGCAATGTTGTTGGTTCACATTTATGTCTAGATCTTGGTCAGGGCATTGTTGCTGGAATTCTAAAGATAAATGCAAGGGTGTAAACCATTCACTGGTAGATATTGAGGAAAAAAAATAAAAAGCTTTGTATTGTCTATTATTTCAGTCCAAACAAAGTGCATATAATGACATGTATCTCTATGCTGCAATAGGGTACCAAACGCAAGTGGGCCCCTTATGTTGGTGCACCTCCATAGCCACATTGGCAATTCAAGTCGCCATCATCAATAACAAAGCAATCTCACTTACCAGCAACCCTACAACCTAAGCAACAGACATGGATGGGACAACCATGTATATTAAGGGAGACATTGTAAGCTGCATCTCAAAGAACTATGTCACGGTTTGGACTGTACATTGCGACATCTCAAGAGTCTGTCAACAGTAATGCCTCCACCAACATATCAAATGCAAGCAACAAAAAAATTTACTAGACTCGACAATGAGCATGGTGAAAAGAAATATTGAAGACTAACGTACTTTAGTCTATGGGTGCAATCTCCTTTCTCGGTCTAGTTTACTCATGGTTTTATGCTTTGTTTGATGCCCATCACTTGGTTATTGTTGTATTTACTGTTGGGTAGATATATGGACTACTTACACTTGGTTTTGTCTATTGCCATGACTTTTTGACAATTTTGAAGCTTTTGAGCTGCATCATGAGACTTCAATTTATGCTGCAGTCAACACCAAACATTTGTTTCCAATTTATTGCTCATAAGGAGTATATGTGTTAAATACAATGCTATGTTGCCTTTTCATTTTTATCACTCACTTTGTTTATTGGCAGGCCATGTTAGGATATAAGAGATCTTACTTAGGTTACTTGTCACTTGGATTATAACCAGTCCACGTCTCAAGAGTCCTTGTTTATGTGTTATGTTGGTGAAATGTTTTTTTTTTTTTTCTAGTGTAAAATGATGTAAAACGCCAATTTTTTTTTTTCTAGATTTTTCTTGTGTCAAATATGTGTGTTTTCATTTCCATATTTTTTTAAAAATATCTCAAAGTAAAATTAATGTTATATTCTTTTTATTTCTAGGTTTTTTGTTTTTACATTTTCAGATTTTTTAAAATATTATGGAGTTAAAATAATTATGTTTTAATCATTTTTAGAATTTTTTTTTTGCTTCATATACGACCATGATGTCAATTGCTAGTTGTCTACTTTTTTCTAATTTTTCTTCTGTCAAATATATTTCTTTTACATCTATCATTTTTAAAATATCTAGAATTTAAAAAAAAAAGTATTTCTCTGAAAATAAAAAATGATAAAAAAAAAAGTGATACACCATGCGCCAAAACTAAATTGAACAGATTGACATTATTCCTAACATAAAGGGTTCTATTATCTTGCACTTGGATTCATTATAGACTCGAGATGTGATAATAAGTTTATCACAGTCAAATTAATAAATTCAATTTATAAAAGTAATAACTAAAAATATAAAAAAAACATGTGCCTGGGCAAAGCGTGTGGGCTAAAGGGCTAGTATTTCATGAAAAAGGATTTCGGTTCAAATTGCTTTGGAAACCAATTAACAAATGGAGTGTTTAAGTGGCGTAATATATTGTGGGTTTTTCACATGGCTATTTGGATACTGAGAGTAGTTAACTAATTCTCTTTTATCCTATTGAATTGATTTTTTTAAACTAAATATCCTCATATTTTTTAAGTGTAAAATTAATTCTCACCCGATATAATGAGATTACTTCTTTCAAAAAAGTATTTTTTAGCAAAATTAAATCTCTAACATTATAGATAAATCCCAAATCATTAAAACACCATTTGCTTACTATTTAAGCTACACCTTATGTGTCTAACTGTCTATTGAATGGATTGAATGGTTAGTAATACATATTTTTCTCATTCCTTTCTTTATTTAAATTAATGGTATAAATAGTTTTCCTTACTTAATGTAAAATAATTTGTGACATATATTCATAATTTTTTATTTGCTTAATAATTGTCAGTTTACTTTAGGTACTTGTTTTGTATCATATTACCGATTTCCTTTTAAATAAAAAAATTGCATCACTCATTTGCTTTATTATTAAAATTGAGAGTGCAGTTGTAATATATATAACACTCAATTTTTAACATTTTTAAATGAAGAGGGGCAGTTGTAAAAGAATTAAAATTAAAGATGTGTAGTTACAGCTTTCTTTAAAAAAATAAGATGAAGCACACAGTTTCAAGATAAAAATATACAAAATATCATAGACGTAAGGTTAAAATTGTGTGTATTTTTATTTCTTTTATAAAAATAATATTAATCTTACTTATTTTCAAAATAAAAGTACATAGAAAAATGCATTTGTATTTTTTAGAAATTACATAAAAAACTACATTATTTGAATTGTCATTTTACATTCTATTTTTCTTTTTTTTTTTACGATAAGTATCATCGGATTAGTTTTCTATTAACCGGTATTAAATTTCTCCCTAACACTTTGCTTGGATGACAGAGAGAAAATAAAAGAAAAAAAAAAGAAAGAAAATGATGAGAAAAGTATATTTTCTCTTTATGTGTTTGATTAAAGAGAAAAGGATAAAAAAGAAAATGATAATTAATATTTTTATTGTGCAAAAAATTAAAAAGAAAAAATATAATTATGTAAATTGACATACATATCCTTACTATATATGAAATCAAATAAAATTTTTTAGTTTTTATTTTATATTTCAAAACACACTTCTTATAAATTACATAAACATATAAAATTAATTAAAACTATTACTTGAAAAATTAAATGTTAAAATTTGAATTATAAAATTTAATTTTAAATTGTTTATATTAGTTTTTTATAATTTTATAATATGTTAAATATATAGATCTCAATTAAAATATTTTTATAAATAAAATTATTTAATTTTAATAGATTTTACCTGAAAATCTCTCACTCCCTATTGGTTTCTCTGTTTCTGTCCCACTACTTTTGTTCCCTACCTTCTTCTT
This sequence comes from Castanospermum australe, assembly GCA_019955255.1. NCBI lineage: Eukaryota > Viridiplantae > Streptophyta > Magnoliopsida > Fabales > Fabaceae > Castanospermum > Castanospermum australe. Next base: position 274,998 of record NSJW01000762.1, read on the forward strand.
CCCCATTCTCGGTACGCCTCCCCCCCAACCCTCCCCCTTCAACCAAAAAATAAATAAACCCTCCCCTCTCCTTCCCTTGACATTCCCCTACCCTTAACATCAAATAATCTCCTCTCTCTCTCTCTCTCTCTCTCTCTCCTTCCTACTTTTATTACTTTGCTTTCTCTCCATTTTATAATTGAATCTACAACAATAATTGGATTGAATTACTGTGTTGGTAGAACATGGCAGAACATGAGAAGTGGCTGTGTTGATGCTGGTGTTTTTGGCAAAAAAAATAAAAGATCATGGGCAAAGTTGTAAATTTGCAATAAGAACTCTGCTCTCCCCAACAAATTTTTCAGTGGATGAGAGAAGTTTTCATGTACTCTAAGAGTATTATAATTTATTTATTAAAATTGTGATAAGTGGATAGTATAATTATTTAAGTGATAGAATTAAATATAAAATATTATATAATAAAATTTAAGTTAAATCTCAATCGTTGAATGTAGTACTTTAAAAGTACTTTAAAATTTTTTGTGGATGAGTGGATCTCATTGAATTTTTTTTTTCTTTTTCTCTCTGTATCCAAATAGCATAATACTTCGAAATCCATCTATTTTTTCATGTCTCATTTTCTTTCCTTCCAATTTTTCTTAAACCAATCGGACGGTAAATGATCTTAAGAGCACATTCTTATATTGGTGTGATGTACTTAAAAAAAATGAATTTTTTGTACATGCTAGCTCAAAGTTGAAACCCTAATGTAGGGAAAACATCTCCCTAACCACTTACAAATTGTTAAAAATACTACAAGGTAACTACTTTTTCTATTCCTTTTTATCTGTATTTAAGGTAATTATATAATAATTAAAAAAAAACATTAAAATTAAATATCCTCATTTGCAAGAAAAATAATTATATTGTATTAAATTATCCTTTTATTGAAATACTCAAAAAAATTAATATTAACTTTACTAATTCTCTCTCTCACTTTATTGTATCAAGAATAAAGTTAAAAAAATTAATATTTTTTAATTTTTTAAAATAATGGATAAATAAAATAAAATATTTCCTCTGAAATAAAAAATTACTAAAAAAACGGAGGAAATGTAAAATTGGTTGATGAAAATACTTTAACATTAACTACGAAAATCTTTTAAATCAGTTGTCTCAGTAGTCTGTTTTGCAAATGACAATATTATTTCTTTCATAAAACTAACCTTTTTTTTAAAAAAAAAAATAAAATTCCAACTTTTCTTATTTCAAGTGAGTTCGGTTCAGAATCATGAGAAAATACTTAATTTCATTCAATAAATAACAATAAATGCAGGCGACTTCTTCGGAGTTCGTATCCCAGAACAAAGATAATGAATAAATTGATTGAAAAAAATTCATAAGGAAAGTAGGATGCTTTAACTTAATTGCGCAAATGATGGACTGCAATTTGTACACAAAACAAAACCAATTACTTCAGTTGCAATTATGACCGGTTATTTGAAAAAAAAGAAATCGCGTCTAAACTCTTTTAATTTATTTGTTTTTTGAAAATTCAGCGAAAGAATAATTTTATTGTTGATTCTTATATAATTAATTTAGCAATGGAAGTATTCCTTTTAATATAAAACGTGCTGTAAATGACTTTATAGACTTATTAGATCCTTGAAAACTTAAGCGTTTGAGTCCGAATCACTAATTAAGTCTGTTATCTTTAAATAATCTTAACTTTTTTTTTTCAGATTGAATTACAGAACTTGTTACATATCAGAGTCCTTTTTGAGCCCATCAATGTGGCAACTAGGAAAACTTGGTTGAGACCGATTTTGGAATTAAAATATACTTTTTTAGACATGTTTTAAGCCACTTTTGTAATTTTGTTATTATTTTAGTATTTTTAGACTTCTATTTTTGTTAAGATTTCATACTTTTATCTTATATAAGTACTTTGTATTTAATTTTCCTATTTAGTTATGAATAAAGTTATCAAAATTTCTATCCGATAGAGTTCTCTTATTCAGAAGGGATGGGATGCTTTCGCAGCCACCCTAGCTACCGTTTGGTTTAGGAGATTCTTCAAGTGGACCGTCAATTCCACAGATCAGATGGATTCATGCCTATGGAGAAGCCAATGGCTGTATTGATGCTTTGGCTAGTTATGGTCAGTCATTGTCTCATGGCCTTTATATTTTTAGCGATTTCCCTGGTTGTATCTCTCTTCCTTTCTTTTATGATGTTTGGGGCTCTTTCTTTCAAAGGAGTAGTATCTAGTCCTTTTGTTTAGTTTGGGTATGTGACCCTGATTTTCCACCAAAAAAAAGTTCTTTCATAATTTCTCCCTTCGTTCTATATCGCCTGTGTCATCATTCCTATATAATACATTACCAACTATTGATATTTTAGAAATGATGTGACCAAATATTCTGTTTATTTTTTTATTTATTTTATGGATTTTGTTAATGTGTTCGCTCAATACAAGTTAAAAAATAAAAATAATATTTATTATCTTTCATTAAATCATCTTAATTATTTTAAAAAAATATTAAATGTATTTTAAATTTTTTAAACATTAAATATTTTTATTTTTATTTAATATTTTCTATTTTTAATTCTTTAACCTACGTTCGTAGAATACATATTAACAAAACTCTTACTTTTTTATTTATCGCTTTTATCATATTTATTTTTCAGTTTCTTTCAATGCCTTTTGATTACAATGGCCATTCATCACTCAGAGTTTTGCTGGAGAGTCAGTTTCGTAGATATAAACCCAAAATTTCATTGGTGCAGGGATTGGATGACCCAGTCACGCAAAGCCACCGAACAATGTGTAATCCCAATCTTTTTTTCCAAATCAGACAAAAGTTGTATTTTAAGAAAATTGGTGACTTGTATACTTTAATAGAATAAGAAAGATGACTTTACCTTTAGTCTCAAATTTTCTTTTTTAAAATTCTTTTTCCTCCTTCAAACGGATTTTAATAAAAACTATCTAGTTGATAATGATTTGACTCAATTTAATTAAAAGAAATTATTATATATTTTTAGTATGATATATTAAATTATACTTTATTTATTTATATTTTTAATATTTTTATATTAAATAATTAAAAAATATGATTTTTTTAAAAAAAAATATTCATCAAGATAAAATAATTAATTACAATTTAAAAAGTATATTTTTTATAAAATATAAATGAAGGAAGCATAATCTTATATGTTTTTAGAATTTTGTAATCATTTCTTCTTAAAATGTTTAAAATTAAAAAATTATTATATATTCTTAAAGCGTCACGTAAAATTATAATTTATATATTTATATTTTGATATTTTAACACTTAATATAAAATTTAAGAGTTGCCACTAATTTTTATTATAGGAAAATAATTAAAAAAAATTTATTAGCAAACTGGTCTTTTAAAAAATGAGATCAAATTCGAGAATCTAATTATGCACATGGAGGGTAAATACTTAATCCTACTGCACCTTGATACATCTATCTTAAAACGATTACCTTAAAGTCAATTGTGCAAATTAATAACTTCAAAAAATATTTATTTTATCCCTTAAAACAAAATAACAAATAACAAACGATGATAAAACATAAACAAAAGATTAAATGAAAATATTTATAATTTTGGCTTACATTGCATACCTACATATTCTTACGTGCAATGGAAGTCAAAACTACGTAATTCTTATAAAAAAAATAATTATATGTTGAAGGATTTTAAAAAAAAATGAATGATGATTAAAAAAAATACTTGATCAAAAGAAAATGATTGATTGATTGACTAATTTAAGTATTAACAAATTCTTACAGGATTGAGTCATAACAATGAAATCCATAGAGTAATCCCAAAATAAGTTAGGAAGACTTCTTCTTCAAAATCACTAAAGGTGAGTTATTTGATTATTCATGAATCCTCATAAGGTTAAGTCGCAATTAAATACACTGAGTAATCTTAAAATAGGTCAGGGAGCACTAGCTCCTCAAAACCCATAAATGCGAGTTGTTTAAGTATTGGTAAATAAAAACATCAAATTTTGTTGAAATCAAAGATAAAACTATTATTTGATTTTGATTACAAGCAATAGGAAAATATAAATGATAAATTGTAAATATGAAGGCAATTAAAATAATTTTAAACTATGAGAAAAATGCTAACGCAAGTAATGATGAAAATCAACAAGCATGGTTAAGCACATTTGTCTTAAATTACTATTTATTATTTTTATTTTCTATCTACTTATTATTTTATTTTCTTTCCCTAAATTGTGATGGGTTTAACAAGAATAAAAAACAACAATCAAAATTGGAGAGTAGGCCTCACGGCCCAAAACATAACTAGAAATGTGGACCAAAATAATACCTGATATAGGCTTTTATTTCACATGGCCCAATGGTGTACTAGTGCCCCAACCCAACACCTTGAGGAAAGAAGGAACGTAGTCTGTATGTACTGTAGGGGAATTAAAGCAAAAGATAGCTTCTTCGGCCAGAGAAATGGTTTGGGGTGCCATGGCAGTGGTGATGCGTGGTGATGGTGTGATGCCAGTATCATGTGAGATGAGTGTGAAGTGGGTTGTAAGGAGGGTGAGTTGCTAGTTCATGGTACTTGTTTGTGTTTCTGGTTACTTGGGTGGTCCTAGTGTGTTTCCGGTGAGTGAGAGCGTGAGTGAACAGTACATGAAGTGAACGAGACGTGATGGTGCAGGAGTTGTGAAGCGATGGTGAGTGTGTGATGATATTCTCGTGAGAGTATGTGCGTGAGAGAGTGATGCGTGTGTTTGTGAGAGTAAGGCTGTTAAGGAATGCATGTGCGTCTGTGATTGTGAGGTTTGTGAAGAAGGTGCAATAGTGGGTGAAAGCGTAGGTATGAGGTGAGCCGAAAGTGCAGAGTGTGTGCATGAGAAAGTGATGCATGGGTGAGGTGTTGAGGTGTGTGCCAAATGGTGAAGGTGAGTGCATAGGTGCATGCTATGCGTGCATGGTGAATGCCAATGGCGAAGGATAGAAGGGGCGGCCCTCCCAAAACAAAAAGAAATTTGGACATGACTATAGATGCTAGTTGAGGGTGAGGCTTTCTTAATATCCATTTCAACTAAATCTACAAAACTATAATTTGGTCCTACATTAGTCATCTTCAGAAAAATGAGAGAAGACAGAAAAAAGAGCTTTGTTCAATATGCCACGTGCTCTTCAAATGAAACTTATTAATAGCCTTAACAATTGTCTGTCAACATTGATTCAGTTTTTTTTTATTTAAATAAAAAGCTAGAGATAAAAATATTAGTTTGCCCCTCCAAAATATTACATCAAGTTCTGCCATTGGTGAATGCAATGGATGAGTGAGGCGTGGTGCATGTAAAATGAGTGAACTTGGTTCTTGTGTGGCCATGTGGGTGAGTGGTGAAGTGTTGGAGGCTGATGGATTGCGTGTGAAGATGCTAGTGAGTTGAAATGCTAGGCGTGGAGGTGCTGGTGGCGATGACAAGTGATGAAGCGAGCTGTAATGGGTGGTGCTTGAAGTACCACAAAATAGTATAATATAATTAATATAATTTATATTTAAATAAAATATTAAATAATAATTTATTTAATTAAAATAATTTTATTTAATATTAATTATATAAAATTATATAAAATAAAATAATTTGATTATTATATGTTATAAGATCAAAATAAAAAAAATTAATTTGACTAAATATTATATTATACAGTATTTTATCTAAATATTTTATAAAAAAAATAATATTAATTATATTATATTATTTATATAATTTAATATCCGTTAGTTATATAGTATGTCAAACAGGGCCGAAATGGTGTGGACCGGAGAGTTAAACCATCTCATGTGATTCAGGCTAATAAAAATAACGAAGGAAATCCAGGCAACTTCTCTATTTTAATACTCATTAGCAGTTACAAATGCACTAAATCATAGAAAACATTCATACATTAACTCTAAACATGATGATCCACCAAGAACATTCACCTATTAGCCCAAAAATCCAATCAAACATCCTTCGCACAGTACTCAGTAAAATTTTATTGATTGAGATTTCTAAATAGATCCTGCACTGAAGAACCAGTCACATTAGTGTAAGTGTAATTGAATGGATGAGCAAGCATTCCTAATCTTCCACTTGGAGGGATTAAGACATTCATCAGTAAATTTAAGCAAAATAATAGCACGACCTCTAAGGTATGATAGATTCAACACAAAAATCTCAAAATCATATCCATTTCCAATAATCATTTAAGGGCCAAGAGAAAGGCTAGACCAAAACCCACACAAATTAGTGTTAGTCACAAAACAACTTATGAACAAATAATCCATTCAATCCATAGTAAATGTGTGCATGCCTGAATAATACAAGTTGAACACAGACTCGCCTCAAATAATTCAAAGAAGGAAAAGAAAAAGAGCAGGGGAAGGATTGTGAATTTACCCGTTGGAACACAACTTCATGCCCCTTGAATTCATTCCCTACCCTTGAACTCCTTTTTAGTCCTTTACGCAACCCAGCTCTATTTCTCTGTTCTCTCCAGAACTCAACAAAAAACAAAGCCCCTTTCAAAAAATCTCTCACCCTTTCTATTTGCTCTTTCAAGAACCCAGAAGCAGGCCAAAAAATCTCCCAAAACCTCTGCTCTCTCTAAACCTAGCAATCGAAAAAAAAAAAAATCCCCCCAAATGAAAAAACGCCTTACCCCTCTCACTTACACCCTTTTATAGGATAACCCAAGCCTTAAATTTAGAAATTTCTCCCTCCTCGTGTGTGCGATGCATGGAGAATCAAGCCCTCAGGCCGATGGAGAGGGGGCTCCTTGGTGCCCCCTCTGAGTGTGCTCCCCGCGGATGGATCGTCAATCTCTCTTGTGCAAACGAACAAATAGCTCAAGTAACCCAGCCCCCGCGTGCGTGAGAGAAGTAGCACCAGAATGGCAAGGGGTGAAGCGCGAGTACCATTGGGGAGTCCGCGAACATATAAGCTGATTCAGATGTAAGGCGCGAGGAAAAGTGATTTTTAGGTGAACGAGTGAAAAATGAATAATGTTATTCATAAACTTCTTTTTTTATACACCTCCCTTTTATATTTATTTTTATTAACAAAATAATAAAAAAATAATTTTTTTTATCATAAAAAATACATATAAAAACTAAGTGTATAAATCATATTTTTTTTGTAAAAAATTAACTTAAGTTTTGGGCCATGGGGTTGTGGCTTTTGGAAGCCGGGTTTGGAGCATAATTGGGTCGCTTGAATCTACGGTTGGGCTGAGTGGGTTTATTTTGGATTAAAAAATTTGTTATTATCAAAATAAATCATTTTTACATTTTTATTTTTAAATTTTTTTATATTTTTCCTTAAATTTTCAACCAAAAGGATAAGAATATTTTTTGAAACTTTTTGTTTATTAATTATTTTCATTTGGACAAAAACTGAATGTTAACAAAGGGAAATTAAATCAAAGGAGTTGGTTTCATGAAAATTTTATCTATTTAAAATAATTATTTTCTTTATATTATTTTTAGGTTGCTCCAAAATTTGGAAAGAGTAAACACCTCACTTGATCCTCCATAGATGCCTTCTTTTCCATTTTGGTTCTTCTTAGATTATTTTTGTCAATTAAGGATTTATCAGTTTAAAATTTTTCCAAGCTATCCTTGCATCCAATACTCACTAACACTGTCTTAAAAATGTTTACTTGTTTCATTTTTTGCCAACGTGGTGATGACATGTATCATAATAATGATGCGTTATTTAATTTTTTTTTTAAATATCTTTTAACAAAAAATTGAATATGAAAAAAGGAATAAATCTCTTAGACATTTAATACCCCAAACTATGACGTATAATCGCACTGTCAGAGTGGGAAGGGATTCATTGTTCGGAAGAATAATTATTGCAAAAAAGACTCCATTTAAAACCATGTTTCAAGATAGTTAGTCTATTTCTTTTTCTTTTTTTTTGGGGGTTTGATTCTAGATGAATATTTTAGTGCAGCATATTGATTTCTTAGGATAGAAAGGATTGATCATGGCTAGTCCTTAATAAGGACTGAAAATAAAATGAAGAATGGATTGCATAAATTGTTTTAGCGATTAAATAAAATGTACAACCAATATCTATTTCATATGTATGATGGTTTAATGCTAATAAAAAAGTAGTATGTAATTGCTATTTGGGCCTTGATTTTCCCATGCTCTCAAGCTTGGCCACTAAAAATGTTACGATACAAAATTTTTAAAAAAAGAAAAAGATAAGCTTTAAGAAAAAAAAAAAAGGGATTGAAATAAGCATCAACCAAAAAAAAAAAAGAAGAAACAGAACATAAGTATTATAAAAAAAAAAAAGAAAAGAAAGAGAGAGGTTTATTATTTAAGTCTCACGTTTAAAAAAGAAATCTGATATTGTTTTAAATTTTAAATTTCACGTCAAAAAAATAGTTAACTCTTTTCCTCTAAAACTGATTATATATAGATCTTAAGGTAAGCAAGTTTAATTGTCATTTCCCTTTAAACTTTTTTCATAAGAGTAAGAAGTTTTAGTAAATTTTGATAGCAATATCTGATATTGATTCAGATTTCGAGTTATTCTGATTTAAGTTAGGTGAGTAGATATTTTATTTAGCAGTTTTTTTATGTTTTTATTTTATTTTATTTTTATTTTATGTTTTTTATTGGATAATTTTAGATAGTGAATTTAGGTTTTGATATATAAAATTATTTAGGATTTATGCATTCAATTGAGAAGATCAATTTATAAAATGATATAGGAAACTTTCAATTCAACATGACGAATTGTTAAAAGAAGACCCAATTGGATATTTCTAATACTGTGAGTTGTTTCTATCTATTATACGTTTATTTGAAAATTTTGAAACATACTTTTATCATTGAGTTTTAAATATAGTCGAGTCTTAGAGACTCTTAAGACAAACAAACTATTGAAAAACTCATATTCGATTTGTGAACACGGTTATAATAAACCATTGATTGAACTGAAAAATTTTATTACCAAGAAAAATATTGATTTTTGAATTGTCATGTGCTTAAACTTATATTAGAATGGTTTTGGACCATCAAATTGAAAGTTTTTGCAATTATAGAAAATATTGGCTTTTCAGATTTGTCATATATATAGACTTTATATTGACAATGGTTTTGGACAATTGATGAATAATGATACGAAATATATCACTTATAAGAAAAGAAATATGAAGTTTGTTAAACTTAAATTTTCTAATGTCAAAAATCATTTTCTTGAATTAAGTTTTTTTGTTGTATAAATTTGATATTATTTCTATTCATAAGAAAATTTATTTATTTTTATATGTATTACTATAATTTTTTAAAATAATTTCTTTAGAATAAATCGTTGTCAGACGCTGTATCTAACAGCAGTGAATATTAGTCTGGTGCAACTTGTATAATTAAATTGGATCATAGTTAGCTAAGGGATACTAACCTAGTGAGTCATGTAAGTTAGATATCTATTTTAAGTATGACGTTCATCAATTCAAGTTGTAAGCTTATCAGATTTAGTTCAAGCCTTAAGCTTGTCAGTTTGGTTAGTTTACTCACATACTGTGTGCTTGGTTTGTTCAGTTCAAATCTTAACTTGTTAGTTTGGTTACTTATCTTGCGAGCTGTGTGCTCGATCTGCTCTGTTTCTACTCAGTCAATTCTCTCATATCATTTATGTTTTAACTGATTACTTCAGATTTTGATATATTGAAAATGTTAGTCTATTGACTTACTATTTTATAAAAAATTTTTGATAAAAATTATTATGATAATAGATTTGAAATGTTTTATTTCAAAAAATATTATTTTTTTAAGTATCTTATTGTTTGTTAGTTCATAATTAATTTTCCTTATACGTACATTTTCAATATTTATTTTTAAATTTTTTTATATAGAAAAACTCTTGCCCTTATTTGTTTCATTTCTAATGTGATAGCTAGATATTGACTACTCACTGAGTTATAAATTTATCTAAATCGTGATTAAATATCTTTTTCAGATATAAGAAAAAGATTGTTTCTGATTTTGCTCATTCAATTTGATCGAGTTTATAGTTATTTTGGTAAGCTCGATACATTGTTCGTATAGGCAAGTTTTAATATTTATTTTAATTTGTTTAATATTTTGATTTGAAAGCCTTGTAAGTTTACACTCTTAAATGTGCTATATTATTTTTATAAGTAGGATCTATGTCAGTTTGACATCTGTTAGTCACCAATTTAAATTATCTTATGGTATTTTATTTTTTTAATAAATCATTGGTGATTAAAATTTACCTGTCAGATATTACAAATCTAAATATATACTTGAATAAAAGTATTTTTGAGCCCCTATGATAGTTATGTTGGATTGTCTATTTTGAGTTACAAATTTAAGGCTTGTATGACTTAGGTAAGCTTATGATAAGTCCTTATCATACGTTGAGCATAGAGCCCCAGTTCGAGTCGTGACAAAGATAAGTTTAACTTAATAATTTTCTAGTAATAATGAATGAGAAAATATATATTGACATGCTAGTTTAAAACTTTAACTGATATTATTAATTTATCATCGCTACTT
>NSJW01000763.1:0-24437 GCA_019955255.1 Castanospermum australe
TTTGAGAGGCCTATGTTTATGTGTCTCCAAGCTCTTCCCAAAGCATGAAAGGGTGAGAATTTGTCTTGGTTACTCATTGTTGTTTCTCTAAGACGAAAGCTTGCTTTCTTTTATTCTAGCTTTGATTTTATGGTCAAATGGACGAACTGAGCTGGTTTTCGTGATTCGAGAGGCTTAGAGAATGTTTGTGAGACCCTAAGCTCTCCCTAAAGCTTGAACGGATGAGAATATGTCTTTGTTATTCCTTATTGTTTCTCTTAGAAGAAAGTTTGGTTCCTTTGTTCTATCTTTGACTCTTTGGTCAAACGGACAAATTTAGTAAGTTTTCATGATTCGAGAAGATAAGAGGATGTTTGCGTGAACCCAAGCTCTCCCCACAACTTCAAGGAATGAGAATTTGACTTGGTTATTTGTTGATGTTTCTTTTAGTTGAAAGTTTGGTTCCTTTTACTCTATCTTTGACTTTTTGGTAGAACGGATAAGCTTAGCAAGTTTTCATGATTCGAGAGGCCTAGAAGATATTTATGTGACCCCAAGATCTCTCGAAAGCTTCAAGGGATGAGAATATGTCTTGGTTATTCGTTGTTGTTTCTCTTAGATGGAAGTTTGGTTCCTTTTGGTCTATTCCTTGACTTTTTTGGTCAAAGGGATAAACATAGTGAGTTTTCGTGATTCGAGAGGCCTAGCGGATGTTTGTGTGTCTTTAAGCTCACCCCAAATCTTCATGGGATGAGAATATGTCTTGGTTATTTGTTGTTGTTTCTCTTAGATGAAAGTTTGGTTCCTTTTGAACAATCTTTGGCTTTTTCGTCAAACAGACAAACATAGCAAGTTTTCATGATTTGAGAGGCCTAGAGGATGTTAGTGTGTCTCCAAGCTCTCCCCAAAGCTCAAGGGATGAGAATATGTCTTGGTTATTCGTTCTTGTTTCTCTTACATAAAATTTCGCTTCCTTTTAGTGTAGTCTTGATTTTATGGTCAAATGGATGAACTTAATGAGTTTTAACGGTTCGAGAGGCCTTGAGGATGTTTGTGTAGCACCAAGCTCTTCCCAAAGCTTCAAGGGATGAGAATATATCTTGGTTTTTAATTATTATTTCTCTTAGATGAAAGTTTGGTTTCTTTTAGTCTATTGTTGACTTTTTAGTGAAACGAACAAACTTAGCGAGCTTTCGTGATTTGGGAGGCCTAGAGGATGTTTGTGTGTCCCTAAGCTCTCCCCAATGCTTCAAGGGATGAGAATATGTTTTGGTCATTCGTTGTTGTTTCTCTTAGACGAAAGTTTATTTCATGTTGCTCTAGCTTTAATTTTATGGTCAAATTGACGTACTTAGCGAGTTTTCGTGATTCGAGAGCTAAGAGGATATTTGTTTGACCCCAAGCTCTCCCCAGAGCTTCAAGGGATGAAAATATGTCTTGGCAATTCATTGTTGTTTCTCTTAGACGAAAGCTTGGTTCCTTTTGGTCTATTTTTGACTTTTTAGTGAAACAGACAAACTTTGCTACTTTTTCAGGATTCGATAGGCTACTAAATGATGTTTGTGTAACCCAAGCTCTCCCCAATTCTTCAAGGGATGAGAATATGTCTTGGTTATTCATTATTGTTTCTCTTAGGTGATAGTTTGGTTCCTTTTTGTCTATAGTTGACTTTTTGGTCAATCGGACAAACATAGCAAGTTTTCATGATTCGAGAGGCTAGAGGAAGTTTGTGTGACCTCAAGCTCTCCCCACAGCATCAATGGATGACAATGTGTCTTGGTTATTCGTTATTATTTCTGTTAGACAAAAGTTTAGTTCCTTTCGGTCTATCTTTGACTTTTTGGTCAAATAGACAAACATAGCAATTTTTCGTCATTCGAGAGGCCAGAGGACGTTCGTGTCGCCCCAAGCTCTCCCTAATTTTTCAAGGGATAGGAATATACCTTGGTTATTCTTTGTTATTTCTCTTAGACGAAAGTATAGTTCCTTTTGATCTATCTTTGACTTTTTAGTCAAACGGACAAATGTATTGACTTTTTGTGATTTGGGAGGCCTAGAAGATGCTTGTGTTATCCCAAGCTCTCCCCAAAGCTTCAACAGATGGGAATTATGTCTAGGTTATTTGTTGATGTTTCACTTAAACAAAAGTTTGGTTCCTATTTGTTTATCTTTGACTTTTTGGTCAAACAGAGAAACGTAGCAAGTGTTCATGTTTCGAGAGGCTTAGAGGATGTTTGTGTGACTCCAAGCTCTCCCCAAAACTTCAAGGGATGAGAATATATTTTGGTTATTCGTTGTTGTTTCTGTTAGACTAAAGTTTGGTTCCTTTTGGCCTAGCTTTGGACTTTTTGGTCAAACGGACGATATCAGCTAATTGTTGTGATTCAAGAGGCATAGAGGATGTTTGTGTGACGCCAATCTCACCCTAAAGATTCAAGCAATGAGAATATGTCCTGGTTATTCGTTGTTATTTATGTTAGACAAAAGTTTAATTCCTTTTGGTCCATCTTTGACTTTTTTGGTCAAATTGACGAACGTAGCTAGTTTTCGTGATTCGAGATGCTTAGAAGATGTTTGTGTGACCCCAAGCTCTCCCCAAAGCTTCAAGGGATAAGAATATGTCTTGGTTATTCATTGTTGTTTCTCTTAGACAAAAGTTTGGTTCCTATTAGTCTATCATTGACTTTTTTGGTCAAACAGACAAGCTTAGTATCTTTTTGTGATTTGAGAAGGCCTAGTGGATGTTTGTGTGACGCAAAGCTATTCCGCAAAACTTCAAGGGATGAAAATATATCTTGGTTATTCATTGTTGTTTCGCTTAGTCGAAAGTTTGGTTCTTATTGATCTATCGTTGACATTTTGGTCAAACGAACAAATGTAGTCAGTTTTCGTGATTCAAGGGCTTAGAGCATGTTTGTGTTGCCCCAAGCTCTGCCCAAAGCTGCAAAGGATGAGAATATGTCTTGGTTATTTGTTGTTGTTTCTCTTAGAAGAAGGTTTGGTTCCTTTTTGGTCTATCTTTGACTTTTCGGCTAACCGGACAAACGTATTGACTTTTCGTCATTCGAGAGGCCTAGAAGATGCTCGAGTTACCCCAAGCTCTCTCCAAAGCTTCAAGGGATGAGAATATGTCTTGGTTATTTGTTGTAATTTCTCTTTCACAAAAAGTTTAGTTGCTTTTGTTCTATCATTGACTTTTTGGTCAAACGGACAAACATAGCGACTTTTTGTGATTAGAGAGGCTAATAGGATGTTTGTGTGACCCCAACCTCTCCCCAATGCTTCAAGGGATGAGAATATGTCTTGGCTATTCGTTGTTGTTTCTCTTAGACAAAAGTTTGGTTCCTCTTAGTCTATCTTTGACTTTTTGTTCAAATGGACAAACGCATTGACTTTTCTTCATTCAAGTGGCCTCAAAGATGCTTGCGTTATGCCAAGCTCTCCCTAAAGCTTCAAGGGATGATATTATATCTTGGTTATTCATTGTTTTTTCTCTTCGATGAAAGTTTGGTTCCTTTTAGTCTATCTTTGACTTTTTGGTCAAATGGACAAACGTACTGACTTTTCTTCAATTCGAGAGGCTTGGAAGATGCATGTGTTACCCGAAACTCTCCCCAAAGTTTCAAGGGATGAGAATATGTCTTGATTATTCGTTGTTGTTTCTCTTAGATGAATGTTTGGTTTCTTTTAGTCTATCTTTGACTTTTTGGTTTAACGGACAAATGTAGTGACTTCTCGTGATTCGAGAGGCCTAATGAATGTTTGTGTGACCCTAAGCTCTCCCTATAGCTTCAACGGATGAAAATGTGTCTTGGTTTCTAGTTATTGTTTCTCTTAGAGGAAAGTTTAGTTCCTTTTGCTCTATATTTGATCTTTTTAGTCAAACGGATAAACTTAGCAAGTTTTCATGATTCGAGAGGCCCAGAGGATGTCTGTGTGGCCCCAAGCTCTCCCTAAGGATTCAAGACATGAGAATATGTCTTGCTTATTCGTCCTTGTTTCTCTTAGACAAAAGTTTTTCTTCCTTTTGGTCTAGCTTTGACTATTTGGTCAAACGAACGAATTTAGCTAATTTTTGTGAATCGAGAGGCTTAGTGATGAGGACTTCATGGGAGAAGCCCAAGTCCAGAAAGAAGTCCAAGATCCAATACAAGGTCTAGGAGGGCCCATGACGAGAGCAAGAGCTAAAAGGGCCCAAGAAGAACTTAAAAAGATGGTGAATAACTTATTAGAGGCCCAACATCAGATTGAAGCCCAATACGTGGAGCCTAGGATTTACACATGCATAGCCCACTTGGAATGAAAGGAGAAGGGCCAAAAAAAATATATTTTGTCCACGGCAGGATTAGAACCCAGGCACTTGTAGCTGAATATGTCTCCTTAACCACTAGAACATATCAGTGATGCTTATGCTATGGGGTTTTGTATTTATTTTTGTTAAGTCCTAATGGGCAAACCCTAAACTAAGTTGTATTTAAACATTTGGGAATCATGAGGGAGCCAGATTTTTGGCATATAAGAAAACTGGGTGTTTTGCTCTGCTAGGGTTCTTCCTTGCATCATTTGATCTTATCAAGAATTAATCTTTTCTTGTGGCGATCCTTCTTGGCTTATCAAACTAGGTTTGTGGCGCCATCCTTATCTTTTTTCTTTTTCATCAATTTTCGTTTTTTTTTTTAGTTCTTCTTTCTAATTTCACAATTTTTTCCCAATTTTCGTCTTAAATTTCTCGCACTCATATCTCAAGCTATACGTACTCTTTTTCGGTGATTCTTGAGTCTAAATCGTGATTTAGAAAGGGATCTTTCACCTCGTTTTGGAATCACTCAATTCCGATTTCTGTATCGTGAGTTATGGAAATTTCCTAAAAACGGACAGAATTAGTTCTTTCCCTTCTTTACTCTTTCTTTCAATTTCACCTTTCCAATTCTATTTGTTCTAGTCCTAATTAGGTCTGAAATCAAGAGGCTTAAGGAAAACCTCATCATTTGGTATCAAAGCTAGTCATTAGGGCTAGTGTTTGGGGTGTGATTTGGAGCCAAAAGAGGGCTATTTTGAAGCTGTGTTTGGAGGAACAAAGACTGCACAAGGAGGCGTACAGTGGCTGCCAAGTGAGTGAAAACAACACTTATTTGTGACTTTTTTTTTCCTGAATTGCTTGAATTGTACTACGATTGTAGAGGCTGAATTTGATTGTTGAATTATAAAAAAAAAAAAGAATTGGAGTATTAAAAAAAAAAGAAGAAGAAGAAAAAAAAAAAAAAGAGATTTGGAAGTGCTTCAACATTTGGTTTGAGGGAAGCTATTTGAATTTCTGGACCTAAACCTTATTCTTGTCTCTTGTTTGAATTTGTGAATCACTTGTCTTTTTAATTGTGAGTAGTGAACTTGTTCTTTGCTACTTGTCTTGTGATATTAAAAGTCTTGTGATTGCTGCAACTTAAAAATTCAATTTCTTGAAGAGATTACTTGATTCTAGTAAGAACTTTAAGCAAGAGAAAGAGTGGAAAAAGGCAAGAGAGATACATTAGCTTAAAAGCCAAATTTGTGTGAAACACTTTGAGTGAAATAGTTTTGGAGAGGACTTCTTTACATCAAATCTATCTATGGCCGAAAGAGAGGGACCACCATCCCCTACTAGGGAGCATAGGTTGTTGTTAGATGCCTTAACTCAAAGGATGAATGAGGTGTTGAGGGAGCATACGGAGGGAATTTATGAGAGGCTTGAAACTTTAGAAAACCAAAACCAGAATGGGGAGAATGGCCAACATAGAGATAGGAGGAGACATGAGAGGCATGAGAGGAGAGAACATGATGGGGAACAAAGAAGAAACCGAGAGGAGGTTGTGAAAGTTACCATACCACCATTTAAAGGAAAAAGTGATCCTGAAGCCTATATTGAGTGGGAGATGAAGGTAGAGCAAATTTTCTCATGTCACAACCTAAATGAGGAGAGGAAGGTCAAGCTAGCTACCTTGGAATTCACTGACTATGCCTTAGTTTGGTGGGATCAATTCCAAAAGGAGAGGAGGAGGTATGGAGAGCCTATGTTAGAGAGTTGGGAGGAGTTAAAAAGAGTGTTGAGAAGGAGGTATGTTCCATCCCACTACCATAGAGAGCTTCTTAATAAACTCCAAGGAATGACCCAAGGGAGTAAGAGTGTAGATGAGTTCTTCAAAGACCTTGAAATAGCCATGATCCGAGCCAATGTAGAGGAGGAAAGGGAGGTTACCATGGCTAGATTCCTTAATGGGCTGAATGGAGATATAAGAGATGTTGTTGAGCTTCAAAATTATGTAGAAATGGAGGACTTAGTTCACCATGCCATGAAAGTGGAACAACAACTAAAAAGAAAAAGTGTGAGAAAGAGTGTATCAAACTATGATAACTCTAGATGGAAGGATAGGTTCAAGAAGGAGGGTACCTCATCTTCTAGGATCTCCACGATAACCCCAAACCCAACCCAAAACAAGGGCAAAGAAATGGCAAACAAGTCTCGATCTAGAGACATAAAGTGTTTCAAATGTTTGGGTAGGGGGCACATTGCATCTGAATGCCCAACTAAGAAGGTTATGGTGTTAAAAGATAATGGAGATATCACTAGTGAGAGTTCCCAAACTGAATCCTCAAGTGAGGAAGAGACAGAGGAAGAGGAGGAGATTCCTGAAGGAGATTTGTTCATTGTGAGGAGAATGTTAGGAGGAATAGCTAAAGAGGGTGAGGAAAGTCAAAGAGAAAATATTTTCCATACTAGATGTCTTATCCAAGGCAAACTATGTTCCTTAATCATTGATGGAGGGAGTTGTACTAATGTGGCAAGTACTAGATTGGTGACAAAAATGAATTTGGAAACTAAACCCCATCCTAGACCATACAAGTTGCAATGGTTGAGTGAGGAGGGAGAATTAAGGGTGGATAAGCAAGTGGAGATTGAGTTTTCTGTTGGAAAATATAAAGATAAAATTTTGTGTGATGTAGTCCCAATGGAAGCTAGTCATTTGCTTCTTGGGAGACCATGGCAGTTTGATAGAAAAGCTCACCATGATGGTCACACAAATAAATACACTTTTCACCATGAGAACCGCAAGGTTACATTGGTTCCATTGTCTCCAAAAGAGGTATGTAATGATCAAAATATCATGAGAGAAAAAAGAAAGCAAGAGAGGAAAGAAAGGAAAGAAAATGAAAATGAGAGCAAAAAGAAAGAGAGAAAGAATGCTTTGTTTGTAAAGAGTGGAGAGGTGAGGAGAGCTTTGATGGCAAGGAAGTCTATGTATATACTCTATAATAAGGAGATTACTGCACTTGATTCTGACCTTGAACTTCCTAGTGGAGTTAAATCTATTTTGCAGGAATTTCAAGATGTTTTTCCAGAAGATATACCACCAGGACTTCCACCATTGAGAGGTATTGAACACCAAATTGATTTGGTGCCAGGGGCTGTGTTGCCTAATAGGCCAGCATACAGGAGTAATCCACAAGAGACCCAAGAAATTCAAAGGCAAGTTGCTGAATTGATGAGCAAGGGATGGGTTGAGGAGAGCTTGAGCCCTTGTGCTGTTCCAGTTATATTGGTGCCAAAGAAAGATGGAAGTTGGAGGATGTGCTCTGACTGTAGGGCCGTCAACAACATCACCATCAAGTACAGGCATCCCATTCCCAGGTTAGATGATTTGTTGGATGAGTTGTATGGCTCTTGTTATTTCTCTAAGATTGATTTGAAAAGTGGATATAATCAGATTAGGATTAGAGAGGGTGATGAGTGGAAAACAGCTTTCAAGACCAAGTATGGCTTGTATGAGTGGAAAGTAATGCCATTTGGATTGACAAATGCCCCTAGTACTTTCATGAGATTGATGAACCATATTTTGAGAGAGTTTCTAGGAAAATTTGTGGTTGTTTATTTTGATGATATTCTTATATATAGTAAAAATTGGGATGAACATTTGCATCATTTGCAATCTGTTTTACATGTGCTTAGAAAAGAAAGATTGTATGCTAATTTGGAAAAGTGCACGTTTTGTAAAGACCATGTTCGTATTCTTAGGATTTTTGGTTAATTCTAGTGGAGTGCATGTAGATAAGGAGAAAATAAAAGCAATCCAAGAATGGCCAACTCCTAAGAGTGTGAGTGAGGTAAGAAGTTTCCATGGGCTTGCTAGTTTCTATAGGAGGTTTGTTAAGGATTTTAGTACCATTGCTGCACCTCTAAATGAACTAGTCAAGAAGCATGTGGGTTTTAAATGGGGAGAGAAACAAGAAAAGGCATTTGCTGTCCTAAAGGAGAAATTAACACATGCACCCATACTTGCTTTGCCTAACTTTGCTAAATCCTTTGAGCTTGAATGTGATGCATCTGGGGTAGGCATAGGTGCTGTTTTAATGCAAGAGGGACATCCCATTGCCTATTTTAGTGAGAAAATGAATGGGGCTGCCCTTAACTACCCTACATATGATAAGGAATTGTATGCTTTAGTTAGGGCTTTGCAAACTTGGCAACACTATCTTCTGCCTAAGGAGTTTATTATTCATAGTGATCATGAGTCTCTAAAAGTATTTTGAAATTGCTGACTAAATTGGGAAATTGTTGAACAAACATGATGACATGTATTTCAAGCAAGTGAGGTGTGAGTTTTGCTTTGAAGGGGGGACACTTTGGGGTGCAAAAGACATATGACATCTTGCATGAGCATTTTTACTGGCCCCACATGAAGCATGATAATTGTAAAAAGGCTAAGTCTAGGGTCATGCCGCATGGATTATATACTCCCTTGCCTGTTCCTGAACACCCTTGGATTGATATTTCTATGGATTTTGTTCTAGGTTTGCCTCGGTCTAAGGGAGGGAAGGATTCTATTTTTGTGGTGGTTGACAGGTTCTCAAAGATGGCTCACTTCATACCATGCAAGAAGGTGGATGATGCATGTCATGTAGCTGATTTATTCTTTAAAGAGGTGGTAAGACTGCATGGTTTGCCTAAGAGTATTGTAAGTGACCGCGACTCTAAATTCCTTAGTCATTTTTGGAGGACCTTGTGGGGAAAGATAGGCACAAAACTATTATTTTCTACTACATGCCATCCCCAAACTGATGGGCAAACAGAGGTTGTAAATAGGACTTTGTCTACTCTCCTTAGAGCTGTTCTAAAGAAAAATCTTAAGTCTTGGGAGGAATGTTTGCCACATGTTGAGTTTGCTTATAATAGGGCTATACATAGTACTACTCAGTTTTCACCTTTTGAAATTGTATATGGTTTTAATCCTTTGACTCCTTTGGATTTATTGCCTTTACCTAACATTTCTCAATTGCAAGATAAGTCTGGGCAGGTTAAAGCTGATTATGTCAAGAAATTGCATGAGAAGGTTAAGGCCCAAATTGAGAAGAAAATGGAAGAGTATGCCAAACATGCAAACAAAGGAAGGAAGAAGGTAACATTTGAACCAGGTGATTGGGTATGGGTACACTTCAGGAAGGAAAGATTTCCATCTCAAAGGAAGTCTAAGCTTATGCCGAGAGGAGATGGACCTTTTCAAGTATTGGCTAAGATCAATGACAATGCATATAAGATTGACTTGCCAGGTAAGTATGCTGTGAGTGCTACCTTTAATGTGGCTGATTTGTCCTTTTATGATGCAGGTGATGAATTAATAGATTTGAGGACAAATGCTTCTCAAGAAGGAGGGAATGATGAGGACTTCATGGGAGAAGCCCAAGTCCAGGCCCAAGTCCAGAAAGAAGTCCAAGATCCAATACAAGGTCTAGGAGGGCCCATGACGAGAGCAAGAGCTAAAAGGGCCCAAGAAGAACTTAAAAAGATGGTGAATAACTTATTAGAGGCCCAACATCAGATTGAAGCCCAATACGTGGAGCCTAGGATTTACACATGCATAGCCCACTTGGAATGAAAGGAGAAGGGCCAAAAAAAATATATTTTGTCCACGGCAGGATTAGAACCCAGGCACTTGTAGCTGAATATGTCTCCTTAACCACTAGAACATATCAGTGATGCTTATGCTATGGGGTTTTGTATTTATTTTTGTTAAGTTCTAATGGGCAAACCCTAAACTAAGTTGTATTTAAACATTTGGGAATCATGAGGGAGCCAGATTTTTGGCATATAAGAAAACTGGGTGTTTTTGCTCTGCTAGGGTTCTTCCTTGCATCATTTGATCTTATCAAGAATTAATCTTTTCTTGTGGCGATCCTTCTTGGCTTATCAAACTAGGTTTGTGGCGCCATCCTTATCTTTTTCTTTTTCATCAATTTTTTCATTTTTTTTAGTTCTTCGTTTCTAATTTCACAATTTTTCCCAATTTTCGTCTTAAATTTCTCGCACTCATATCTCAAGCTATACGTACTCTTTTTCGGTGATTCTTGAGTCTAAATCGTGATTTAGAAAGGGATCTTTCACCTCGTTTTGGAATCACTCAATTCCGACTTCTGTATCGTGAGTTATGGAAATTTCCTAAAAACGGACAGAATTAGTTCTTTCCCTTCTTTACTCTTTCTTTCAATTTCACCTTTCCAATTCTATTTGTTCTAGTCCTAATTAGGTCTGAAATCAAGAGGCTTAAGGAAAACCTCATCATTTAGAGCATGTCTGTGTGACCCCAAGCTCACCCCAAAGCTTCAAGGGATGAAAATATGTCTTAGTTATTTATTCTCTTAAGCAAAAGTTTTGTTCCTATTGGTCTATCATTGACTTTTTGGTCAGACAGACGAACTTAGCGAGTTTTCAAGATTCGACAGGCGTAGATGATGTTTGTGTGACCCCAAGCTCTCCCCAAAGCTTCAAGGGATGAGAATATATCTTGGTCATTCGTTGTTGTTTCTCTTAGATGAAAGTTTAGTTACCTTTGGTCTATCTTTAACTTTTTAGTCAAACGAACAAGTGTACCGAGTTTTCGTGATTTGAAAGGCCTAGAGGATGTTTGTGTGACCCCATGTTCTCCCCAAAGCTTCAAGGGATGAGAATAGGTTGTGGTTATTCATTGTTGTTTCTCTTAGATGGAAGTTTCATTCCTTTTGGTCTAGCTTTTATTTAATGGTAAAATGGCACGAACTTAGTGTGTTTTCGTGATTCGAGATGCCTAAAAGATGTTTGTGTGATCCCAAACTCTCCCCAAAGCTTCAAGAGATGAGAATATGTCTTAGTTATTTGTTGTTGTTTCTCTTAGATGAAAGCTTAGTTTCTCTTGATCTATCTTTGACTTTTTGGTCAACCGGACAACCTTATCGTGTTTTCACTATTCAAGAGGTCTAGAGGATATTTGTGTGACCCTAACCTCTTCCCAAAGCTTCAAGGGTTGAGAATATGTGTTAGTTATTCGTTCTTGTTTCTCTAAGACAAAAGTTTGGTTCCTTATGGTCTACCTTTGATTTTATGGACAAATGGATGAACTTACCGAGTTTTTATTATTCGAAAGGCCTAGTGGATGTGTGTGCGATCCCAAGCTCTACCCAAAGCTTCAAGGGATGAGAATATGTCTTGGTTTTTAATTGTTGTTTCTCTTAGACGAAAGTCTAGTTGCTTTTGGTCTGTCATTGACTTTTTGGTCAAATGAACAAACTTAGTGAGTTTTCATCATTCGAGGTGCCTAAGAGGATGTTTCTGTGTCTCTAAGCTCACCCCAATGCTTCAAGAGATGAGAATATGTGTTGGTTATTCGTTATTGTTTCCCTTAGACAAAAGTTTGGTTCCTTTTGGTCTATCATTGACTTTTTGTTCAAACCAACAAACTTAGCTAGTTTTCGCATTTTGAAAGGCCTAAAGGATGTTTGTGTGACCCCAAGCTCTCCCAATGCTTTAAGGGATGAGAATATGTCTTGATTATTCGTTATTGTTTCTCTTAGACAAAAGTTTGGATCCTTTTGGTCGATCTTTGAGTTTTTGGTCAAACAGACAAATGTATTGACCTTTTGTCTATCGAGAGGCCTAGAGAATATTTGTGTTACCCCAAGCTCTCCCAAAAGCTTCAATGGATGAGAATATGTCTTGGTTATTCATGGTTATTTCTCAAAGATGAAAGTTTAGTTCCTTTTAGACTTTTTGATGCAAACCTCGTCAAGAATAACGAGATCCGTCAACGAGCTAAGGCACCAAGATCGTTCTATAATCAAATTTTAGATAGAAAACCTCGACCCGTTACCTATGCAGAGGTAAGAACCTTGGTATGTTGAAGATGCCACAAACGGTGGTGAAAATTCCATTTGATAAGTCGAATTGTGAACGTCACGGAATGATTCCAATAAGTTCGAAAAGTTCTTCAAAGAACAAAAGAGAAACTCTCAATTTTCATGAATAAAACTCTACTCCAATTTTTTATTCATGTACGCCTTTAAATAGGCTGATTACAATAATGGAAAGTATCTAATTAAATTAATCAGCTCTAACAAATAAAGGAAAGTATCTGATTAAATCAATCAGCCCTAACAATTAAAGGAAAGATTATAAAAAGATACTTGGCAATGAATCAAGCTCAAAACGCGTCCAAATTCAGCCCTCAAAACATGCAGATTTGCTACTGTAATTAGCCCCCAAATCATACAAATTTACTGCTGCAATTATTGCCCAAATCATGTAGATTTGCTGCTGCAATTAGGTTGGGTTTGATTCACATTGATGCTTCTTTGTTGAAAACGTGGGCTATGCTCAATGGGCCATAAATTTGATTGAAACCAGATTTCTTGAATCAGCCCGTTGAGTGCTTCCTTGAATTTCTTTGCCCGAGCTCTCGTAACTGGATCAACTGGGACTTGGACTGGATCTTTTAATGTCGTAACTTCATTTGCATCATTCCCCTCCTTTTGAAAAGGATTTGTCCTCAAATCATCACCTACATTAAAAGGAGTCAAATCAGTAACATTAAAAGTAGCACTAACATTGTACTCACCCGGTAAATCCAGCTTGTATGCATTGTCATTGATACACTCGAGGACTTAAAAAGGACCATCTCCTCTCGGAAGTAGTTTGGAATGCCTTTGCACAAAAAATCTCTTTTTTCTACATGTGCAGCCAAACCCAATCTCCAGGTTCAAAAATCAGCTTATGGCGCCCCTTTGTTGGCTTGTTTTGCATAATACTCTATCCTTCGCTCGACATTGAGTCTTGCCTTCTCACGGATCTGCTTAACAAATTTGACTTTCTTTTCCCCATCTAAATTCACATGCTCAGACAAAGGTAAAGGAGATAAATCCAATGGAGTCAAGGGATTAAATCCATACACAATTTCAAAAAGTCAAAATTTAGTAGTAGAATAAACAGTACATTTGTAAGCAAACTCGACATGTGGAAAACACTATTCCCATGTTTTGATATTTTTTTCTAATGATAGGCCTCAACAAAGTTGACAAAGTCCTATTTACTAATTCGGTTTGACCATCAGTTTGTGAGTGACACGTAGTAGAAAACAATAGCTTAGTTCCTAACTTGCACCACAAAGTCTTCCAAAAGTAACTCAAGAACGTAGCATCTCTATCCGAAACAATTGTCCTGGGCATACCATGTAATCTCACAATCTCCTTAAAGAACAAATCAGCAATATGTGAAGCATCATCTATTTTTTGACATGGAATAAAATGTGCCATCTTAGAAAATCTATCCACAACCACAAATGTTGAATCTCTTCCCTGTTTAAACCTAGGAAAACCTAACACAAAATCCATCGAAATATCTATCCAAGGTTCGCTAGGAATTGGCAAAGGAGTATACAAACCGTTAGGCTGCACTCTGGATTAGCTTGCCTACACGTGACACATCTACCACAAATTTTCTTGACATCTCGTTTCATGTGTGGCTAATAGAAGTGTTCCTGCAAAACAGATAAGGTCTTGGCAACTCCAAAATGTCCCATTAACCCTCCACTATGGGATTCCCTTACTAATAAGTCTCGTAATGAACAATTAGGCACATGCAACTTATTTTCTCGAAACAAGAAATCTTCATGCCTAAAGAACTTTCCCACGCCCTTTTTCCTTACAATTCCTATATTTCCTCACAAAAATCTTAGTCGCAAGGGTACAATTCTTTAATGTGTTCAAAACCAAGTAATTTTGCGTCAAGAGTATAGATTAACACGTACCTTCGAGAAAGTGCATCAGCTACTATATTCTCCTTACCTTGTTTATATCGGATGACATATGGGAACGTCTCAATGAACTCTACCCATCAGGCATGTCTCCTACTCAACTTGTGTTGGCTCTTCAGATGCTTTCAATGACTCATGATCAGTGTGAATCACAAACACCTTAGGCCAAAGGTAGTGCTGCCAAGTCTCTAGAGTTCGAACCAAGGCGTATAATTCTTTGTCATAAGTGGGATAGTTTAGGGCTATCCCACTTAATTTCTCGTTAAAGTACGCAACCGGCCTTCCCTCTTACATCAAAATGCCTCCAATGCTTATGCCTGAAGCATCACACTTAATTTCGAATGTTTTAGCAAAGTTAGGTAAAATAAGTAAAGGCGCATTAATTAATTTTTCCTTGATGAGTTTGAATTCCTTCCTTTGTTCCCCTCCCCATTTGAATAGAACATTCTTCTTGATGACTTCGGTCATGGGCACTGCAATGCTACTGAAGTCCCGAATAAGGCGTCAGTAAAAACTCGCCAAGCCATGAAAGCTTCTTACCTAACTTACAGAAGTGGGCGTTGGCCACTCTTGGATGGCACGAATCTTTTCTTCGTCCACCTGTATTCCTTGTGCACCCACAACAAAACCAAGAAACACAAACTTATCAGTGTAAAAGGTGCACTTCTTAAGGTTAGCAAACAACTTTTCCTTTCTTAACACTTCCAAAACTGATTTTAAGTGCTTAACATGGTCATCTAAGTTTTTGCTATAAATAAGTATATCATCAAAATAGACAAACCCAAATCTGCCTATGAAAGCACGCAAGATATGGTTCATTAATCGCATAAAAAGTACTCGGTGCATTAGTTAATCCAAATGGCATCACTAACCACTCATATAAACCATGTTTTGTTTTAAAAGCAGTTTTCCATTTATCTCCTTGTTTCATTCTTATTTGATGATAACCACTTTTTAGATCAATCTTGGAAAATACACAAGCATCATGCAGTTCATCTAGCATATCATCTAAGCAAGGAATAGGATGTCGATAGTTTACCGTTATATTGTTGATGTCTTGACAATCAATGCACATTCTCTACGTCCCATCCTTCTTAGGAACTAAAATCACCGGAATGGCACACGGGCTCATACTTTCTCTCACGTACCCCTTTTTCATCAATTCACTAACCTGCCTTGTAATTCCTTTGTCTCATCGGGATTAGTTCGGTAGGCTGGCTGGTTTGGAATGAAAGCACTGGGCACAAAATCAATTTTGATGTTTAATCCCTCGAATAGGTGGTAAACCATGTGGAATCTCCTCGGAAATGACATCGTCAAACTCTTGCAAAAGAGAAACAACAGAACTAGGCAAAGCGGGGTCAATTTCATTAGTGTTCAAAAATGCCTCTTTGTATAAAAGTTACAATCATTGGCTGATTTGTAAACATTGCTCGCTTAATTTCACTCGCTTTTGCATAGAAATTCTTTTGTTCTTTCTCTGATTTTCTCTCAATGGCCGAATTTTGATTTTCTTTTACGCTCTCAATTTTCTCGGCCTCTATCTGATTTTCACTCTTTTTCTTATGTTCACTTTCACTCTTTTCTTTTGATCACTTCTTTCTTTTGATCACTCTCTCTCTGTAATCTCACTTGATCTTCATAAACTTGCTTCAGTGTCATCGGAACAAGAGCGATGGTTCTCTGATTGAGCACAAAAAGAGTATTTGTTGGTAAAGCCGTCATGCTTAACTTGCCGATCAAATTGCCAAGGTCGGCCTAATAACAAGTGTCCAGCTTGCATCGGAACTACATCGCACAAAACTTCATCTTCATATTTTCCAATGCGGAATGACACTAACACTTATTTAGTCACCCTTAACTCTCCATTATCATTGAGCCATTGCAATTTATAAGGTCGGGGATGGTTAATTGTTGACAGCCCCAATTTTTTCCACCAAAGTAGTGCTAGCAACATTAGTACAACTACCTCCATCAATAATCAGACTACATACCTTGTTTTGCACGTGGCATCTAGTATGAAAGATGTTTTCTCGCTGCACCTCTTTCATCTTCTTTGACCTGCATGCTTAAAGCTCTTCTTGCAACCAACAATTCTCCTTTGGCTACATAATCTTCCTCATCCACATCCTCCAACGGTGGCATAGAGTCAAGCTCCGATTCATCGTCAGTTTCAATCTCACCATTATCCCGTATCACCATGACTCTTTTGTTCGGGCATTGGCTTGCTATGTGACCCCTGCCTTGACATTTGAAACAATTAATGTCACGATTTCGAGATGTGTAAGGGTCAGATTTACCTTGAGAACCATGGCTTAGTTGTTTCTTGTTTTGGCTCAAGTTTTGGGTTTTACAGCTGGCCTTTCTTCTTTCTTTACATAACTTCGGTTTCCATGGAGAAGAACTCAAACTATGTATTGCACATGTACCACCCCTCCTTGAGCTGTTGCTCCACTTTGATGGCCATGTACACCATGTCTTCTAACTCCACGTAATGCTGCATCTCCACCTTATCATGAATGAATTTCTCGATTTAAGCCATGCAAAAACCTTGCTATAGTAGCCTCTCGGTCTTTCTTCTACAATTAGCCCGAATCATAGTAATCTCCGTCTCCTGATAATAATCCTCCACACTTCGGTTACCTTGTCTAAGGCTTTTGCAGTTTTTGGTACAACTCCTGGTAGTAATGGCTGGGTACAAACCGTCTTCTCATCACTATTTTCATCTCTTCCCACGTCTCAACCGGACGCTCTCTATTCCGCCGCCTGTTTAACACTAATTGATCCCACCAAATAATAGCATAATCAAAAAACTCAATGGCAGCAAGTTTTACCTTTTTCATCTCAGAGTAGTTGTGGCAATCGAACACCAACTCCACCTTCTTCTCCCATTCAAAATAGGCCTCTGGGTCATTCTTTCCTTGAAATGAAGGAATTTTCAGCTTAAGACTGCCCAAATTGTTATCTTCCAGTTCCTAGCTTCTCTAAACTGTCCATATCTCCTAGGACTACCCACTAAATTTTGATCTTCTTCTCTACCAAAACCAAGCCCCATAATACTCGTCGTCCTCATCCCTTTACTTTTCCTCGGTTGAACTTTTTCCCTCCCAAGCACATTATGAACGTTTTGCAGCTGCGCCATACGTTCATTCTCTACCCTATCCAACCGTTTCATGCACCTACTCCAATTCACTCCTCATCATTCTTCTCACCTCTTCCACCATAGCCTCCATGAACAACTTCGGTTCAGCCACTCCTTGAGCACCATCACCATTGTTATGAGACATTGTTGATCTGCAAAATAAGGTTAGAAACAAAATGCAACAGACCTCACGACACTCCCTCACGTGTTTCACTCAAAGAATGATTCACTTGATTTCACTCGTGTTTGACTCAAAAAAATTCGGCTTTTATCCTCTAATATGCTCACCACTCCTGCCTTTTTCCACTCGATATTTCTCTTTCCAGTTCTTTTTTTAAACTAATCAGACAATATTGAATGACTTGTAGCAAGTCAAAAGTAAAAAACGCCAAGGACAGCCTGATGAAGTTTTCAGAAATATAATTTTTTTTTGATGAATTTTTTTTTGGACGAATTTCTTTTTTGAATTTTGTTTTTGACGAATTTTTTTTCTTCAGATCCCTCTCTGTTTCTTTTTAAACCCTAGGTGGAAATCAATGGAAACATGAGAAAAAGGATAGGCAAACCTGATTTAGAACCAAAGTTCTGATTACCAAATGATGCAAATCTCGCCAAGAATAACGAGACCTGTCTACAAACTAAGGCACCAAGACCGTTCTACAATCAGATTTTGGATGGAAAACCTCGATCCGTTACCTATGCAAAGGTAAGAACCTTAGTATGTTGAAGACACCACAAATGCTGGTGGATATTCTGTTTGATAAGTCAAATTGTGAACGCCACGGAATGATTCTGATAAGTTTGAAAAGTTCTTCAAAGAACCAAAGAGAAACTCTCGATTTTCGTGAATAAAACTCTGCTCCAATTTTCATCATGTACGCCTTTAAATAGGCTGATTACAATAAAGGAAAGTATCTGATTAAATCAATCAGCCTTAACAAATAAAGGAAAGATTATAAAAAGATACTTGGCAATGAACCAAGCTCAAAACGCGTCCAAATTTAGCCCCTAAAACATGTAGATTTGCTGCTGCAATTAGTCCCCAAATCATGCAGATTTGCTGCTATAATTAGCCCCTAAATCATGCAGATTTGCTACTGCAATTATTGTCCAAATCAAGTAGATTTGCTGCTGTAATTAGGTTGGGTTTGAATCACATTGATGCTTCTTTGTTGAAAACGTGGGCTATGCTCAAAGGGCCGTACATTTGATTGAAACCTGATTTCTTGAATTAGCCCGTTGAGTGCTTCCTTGAATTTGTTTCCTTGAGCTCTTGTAACTGGACCAACTGGGATTTGGACCAGATCCTTTAACATTGTAACTTCATTTCCATCACTTTCTTTGACTGTTTGGTTAAACAGGCAAGCATAGCGAGTTTTCATGATTCGAGAAGCCCAAAGGATTTTTGTGTGACCCCAAGCTCTCCCCAAAGCTTCGAGAGATGAGAATATGTCTTGGTTATTTGTTATTGTTTCTCTTAGATGAAAGTTTGGTTCCGTTTGGACTATCTTCGATTTTTTGGTCAAACGGACAAACATAGTGTGTTTCCGTGCTTCGAAAGGCCTAGAGGATGTTTGTGTGTCTCCAAGCTCTCCCCAAAACTTCAAGGATGAGAATATGTCTTGGTTATTCGTTCTCATTTCTCTTAGATAAAAGTTTGCTTCCTTTTGGTCTAGCTTTGATTTTATGGTCAAATGGACAGAACATAGTGAGTTTGCGTGATTCGAGAGGCCTAGAGGATGTCTGTGCGATCCCTAGCTCTCCCCAAAGCTTTCAAAGGATGAGAATATGTCTTGGTTTTTAATTGTTATTTCTCTTATATGAAAGTTTTGGTAGCTTTTGGTCTGTCGTTGACTTTTTGGTCAAACGAACAAACTTAGTGAGTTTTCATCATTCGAGGGGCCTAGAGGATGTTTGTCTAACCCCAAGCTCCCCCCAATGCTTCAAAAGATGAAAATATGTCTTGATTATTCGTTACTGTTTCTCTTAGACGAAAGTTTGGTACCTTTTAGTCTATCATTGACTTTTTGGTAAAACAGACAAATGTATTGACTTTTCGTCATTCAAGAGGCTTAGAAGATGCTTGTGTTACCCCAAGCTCTTCCCAAAGCTTTCAAGGGATGAGAATATGTCTTGTTTATTCGTTGTGGTTTCTCTTAAACAAAAGTTTAGTTCCTTTTCGTTCTATTGTTGACATTTTGGTCCAACGGACAAACTTAGCTAATTTTCATGATTTAAGAGGCCTAGATGATGTTTGAGTAACCCAGGCTCTCTTCATTGCTTCAACGGATGTGAATATATCTTGGTTATTCGTTGTTGTTTCTCTTAGACCAAGGTTTAGTTCCTTTTAGTCTATCTTTGAGTTGTTGGTCAAACAGACAAACGTTTGACTTTTCGTTAGTCGAAAGGCCTAGAGGATATTTGTGTGACCGAAAGCTCTCCGAAAAGCTTGAAAGGATGAGAATATGACTTCGTTATTCATTGTTGTTTCTTTTAAATGAAAGTTTGGTTCCTTTTGGTCTATCTTTGACTTTTTGGTCAAACGGACAAATGTATTGACTTTTTGTCATTGTAAGGGCCTAGAGGATATTTGTGAGACCCCAAGCTCTAGCCAAAGTCTTAACGAATGAGAATATGTCTTGGTTATTTAATGTTGTTTCTCTTAGAGGAAAGTTTGGTTCCCTTTGGTCTTATCTTTGAATTTTTGGTTAAACGGATAAACTTAACATGTTTTCGTGATTCGAGAGTTCTACATGATGTTTATGTGTCTCCAAGCTCTCCCCAAATCTTCAAGGGACGACAATATGTCTTAGTAATTCGTTGTTGTCTCTCTTAGGTAAAAATTTGCTTCCTTTTAGTCTAGCTTTGATTTTATGGTCAAATGGACAAACATAGCGAGTTTTCGTGATTCGAGAGGCCTAGAGGATATTTGTGTGACCCCAACCTCTCCCCAAAGCGTCAAGGGATGAGAATATGTCTTGGTTACTCATTGTTGTTTCTCTTAGAAGAAGGTTTAGTTTCTATTGGTCTATCGCTGACTTTTTGGTCAAACAGATGAACTTAGCGAGATTTTGTGATTCAAGAGGCATAGAGGATGTTTATGTGACCCCAAGCTCTCCCCAAAGCTTCAAGGGATGAGAATATGTCTTGGTTGTTTGGTGTTGTTTCTCTTTGATGAAAGTTTGGTTCCTTTTGGTCTATCTCTAACTTCTAGTCAAACGGATAAATGTAGCAAGTTCTCATGATTCGAGAGGCATAAAGGATGTTTGTGTAACCCCAAGCTCTCCCCAAAGCTTCAAGAGATGAGAATATGTCTTGGTTTTTAACTGTTACTTCTCTTAGGACGAAAGTTTGGTTGCTTTTGGTCTCTTGTTGACTTTTTGGTCAAATGAACAAACTTAGTGAGTGTTCGTGATTCAAAAGGCCTAGAGGATGTTTGTGTGACCCTAACGTCTCCCCAATGCTTCAAGGGATGAGATATGTCTTGGTTATTCGTTGTTGTATCTTTTAGATAAAAGTGTGGTTCCCTTTGGTCTAGCTTTGATTTTATTGTCAAATATACGAGCTGAGCAAGTTTTGTGATTCGAGAGGCCTAGAGGATGTTTGTGTGACCCCAAGCTCTCCCCAAAGCTTCAAGAAATGAGAATATGTCTTGGTTATTCATTGTTGTTTCTCTTAGACGAAAGTATGGTACCATTTGGCCGGTCTTTGACTTTTTAGTCAAACGGATAAACTTAGCAAGTTTTTGTGATTCAAGAGGCCTAGAGGATGTTTGTGTGTCTCCAAGCTCCCCCAAAGCTTCAAGGGATGAGAATATGTCTTGGTTATTCATTGTTGTTCTCTTAGACAAAAGTTTGCTTCCTTTTGGTCTAGCTTTATTTTCTGGTCAAATGGATGAACTTGGCGACTTTTCGTGATTCAAGAGCCCTAGAGGATGTTCGGTTGACTCCAAGCTCTCCCCAAAGCTTTAAGGGATGAGAATTTGGCTTTTGTATTCGTTGTTGTTTCTCTTAGACAAAAGTTTGGTTCCTTTTGGTCTATCTTTTCCGTTTTGTTCAAACGGAATAATGTAGTAAGTTTTCGTGATTTCGGGAGGCCTAGAGGATGTTTGTGTGACCCAAAGCTCTCCCCAAAGCTTCGTGGGATGAGAATACATCTTGGTTATTCGTTATTGTTTCTCTTAGACGAAATTTAGATTCCTTTTGGTATATCATAGACTTTTTCATCAAATGGCCAAACGTAGCAAGATTTTATGATTCGAGAGGCCTAGAGGATGTTTGTGAGACCCTAAGCTCTCTCGAAAGCTTCAAGGGATTAGAATATGTCTTGGTTATTCATTGTTGTTTCTCTTGAATGAAAGTTTGCGAGTTTTCGTGATTTGAGAGGCCTTGAGTATGTTTGTGAGACCCCATGCTTTCCCCAAAAGCTATAAGGGATGAGAATATGTCTTGGTTATTCGTTGTTATTTCTCTTAGATGAAAGTTTAGTACGTTTTGGTCAAGCTTTGATTTTATGGTCCAAACGATTGAACTTAGCAAGTTGTCGTGATACGAGAGGCATAGACGATGTTTGTGTGACCCCAAGCTCTCCCCTAGGGCTTCAAGGGATGAAAATATGTCGTTGTTGTTCGTCGTTGTTTCCCTTATATGAAAGCTTGGTTCTTTTGATCTATCTTTTACTTTTTGATTTAAAGGACAAACTTAGCATATTTTCATGATTTGAGATTCGTAGAGGATGTTTGTGAGACCCCAAGCTCTCCCCAATGCTTCAAGAGATGAGAATATATCGTGATTATTTGTTGTTGTTTCTCTTAGACGAAAGTTTCTCTCCTTTTGGTCTATCTATCAATTTTTGGTCAGACGGACAAACGAAGTGAGTTTTCGTGATTTGAGATGCTTGGAGGATATTGTGTGCCTCCATGCTCTCCCCAAAGCATCAAGGGATGAGAATATGTCTTGGCTATCTGTTCTTATATCTCTTAGACAAAAGTTTGGTTCCTTTTGGTCTATTTAAGACTTTTTGGTCAAACAGACAAATGTATTGACTTTTTGTCATTCGAGAGGCCTAGAGGATATTTCTGTGACCTAAGCTCTCCCCAAAGCTTCGAGGGATTTGAATATGTCTTAGTTATTCGTTGTTGTTTCTCTTAGACGAAAAGTTTGGTTCCCTTTGGTCTATCTTTGACTTTTTCATCAAACGAACAAACGTGGACGAGTTTTCATAATTCGAGAGGCTAAGAGGATGTTTGTGTGACCCTAAGCTCTCCTCAAAGCTTCAAGGGATGAGAATATATCTTGGTTATTCGTTGTTGTTTCTCTTAGACAAAAGCTTAGAGAGTTTCGTCTTTTTGTCTATCTTTGTCTTTTTGGTCATAATGGAGGAACTTAGAGTTGGTATTTGTGATTCGAGAGGCCTAGTGGATGTTTGTGCCACCTCAAGCTCTCCCCAAAGCTTTGAGGGTTGAGAATATGTGTTGGTTATTCATTTTTGTTTCTCTCAGACAAAAAAGTTTGCATTCTTTTCATCTAGCTTTGATTTTATGGTCAAATGGATGAACTCATCGAGTTTTCGTGATTTGAAAGGCCTAGAGGATGTTTGTGTGACCTTAAGCTCCCCCCAAAGCTTCAAGGGAAGAGAATATATCTTCATTATTCGTTGTTTTTCCTCTTAGATGACAGTTTGCTTCCTTTTGGTTTAGCTTTGATTTTATGGTCAAATAGACGAACTTAGCAAGTTTTTGTGATTCGAGTGGCCGAAGAGTATGTTTGTGTGACCCCAAGCTATCCCCAAAGCATAAGAGGGATGAGAACATGTCTGGGTTATTTGCTATTGTTTCTCTTAGATGAAAGTTTGGTACCTTTTGGTCCACCTTTGACTTTTTAATCAAACGGACAAACATAGTGAGTTTTCGTGATTCGAGAGGCCTAGAGGATGTATGTCTGACCCCAAGCACTCCCCAAAGCTTCAAGGGATAAGAATATGTCTTGGTTATTCGTTGTTGTTTCTCTTAGACGAAAAGTTGCTTCCTTTTGGTCTAGCTTTGACTGAATGGTCAAACAGACAAACTTAGAGAGTTTCTGTCTTTTTTGTCTATCTTCGAATTTTTGGTCATAAGGACAAACCTAGAGTTTTTTCGTGATTCGAGAGCCCTGGAGGATGTTTGTGTGACCCTCAAGCTTTCCCCAAAGCTTCAAGGGATGGGAATATGTCTTGGTTTTTTGTAGTTATTTCTCTTAGACTAAAGTTTAGTTCTCTTTAGTCTATCTTTGACTTTTTTTGGTCAAACGGACAAACGTAGCAAGTTTTCGTGATTCGAGAGCCCTAGAGGTCTTTTATGCGACCCCAAGCTCCCTTCAAAGTTTCAAGGGATGAGAATATATCTTGGTTATTCATTGTTATTTCTCATAGACAAAAGTTTGCATTCTTTTGGTCTAGCTTTGATTTTATCCTCAAATGGATGAACTTAGTGAGTTTTCATAATTCGAGAGGCCTAGAGGATGTTTGTGTGACCCCAAGCTCTCCCTATTGCTTCAAGAGAAGGGAATATGTCTCCATTATTTGTTGTTATATCTCTTAGACGACAGTTTGCTTCCTTTTGGTTTAGCTTTGATTTTATGGTCAAACAGACGAACTTAGCAAGTTTTTGTGATTTGAGTGGCCTAGAGTATGTTTCTGTTGCCGCCAAGATTTTCGCAAAGCTTCAAGGGATGAGAATGTTTTGGTTCTTCGTTATTGTTTCTCTTAGATGAAAGTTTGGTATCTTTGGTCTATCTTTCACTTTTTTGTCAAATGGACAAACGTAGATAGTTTTCGTGATTCAAGAGGCCTAGAGAATATTTGTGTGACCCTAAGCACTCCTCAAAGTATCAAGGGATAAGAATATGTCTTGATCATTCGTTGTTATTTCTCTTAGACATGTTTGTGTGAAAGTTTGCTTCCTTTTGGTCGAATAACGTTTTTGGTCAAAAGGACAAACCTAGACTTTTGTCGTGATTCGAGAGCCCTAGAGGATGTTTGTGTGACCCCAAGCTCTACCCAAAGCTTCAAGGGTTGAGAATATATCTTCGTTATTTGTTGTTGTTGCTCTTAGATGAATGTTTAGTTCCCTTTAGTCTATCTTTGACTTTTTGGTCAAACAGACAAACGGAGTGAGTTTTCGTGATTCGGGAGGCGCAGAGGATCTTTGTGTGACCTTAAGCTCTCCCCAAAGCTTTCAAGGGTTGAGAATA